>JACDRP010001114.1:0-13365 GCA_013841185.1 Hycleus phaleratus | reverse complement strand
CCAAAAATCCACCTAAACATCGTCGAAATATTCATCAAATCGCTCATCAAAGCTTGAAATATTCAAGTGAAACGTGCGATATACTTCAAAAACAAGCTGTTAATTTGGCAAAAAATGAGTATAAATTATAGAAAATGGCATAAAATTGGTGGATGCGCTATCCAGCAACTGTCCATTTTAAAGAAGTGAAATTTGAAACTTTCTATAATGTAAATATTTTTAGAAATTTACTTATTAATTGTAATAAAAAAATGTCTATTTCGGAGTGATAAAGCCTCTGTAAAATAGATAATTTTGAAAATTCATAGTGACCATTTTAGAGAGGTGTCCAGTTATAAAAACATCCCGTTGTTGCATAAAATTTAGAGGAAAATCGGTGAATTTAGCAATAAAATAGAATAACAATCGATTGAAATACAATAAAATTGGTGGATGCGCCGGATCAATGAATCCAAGTACATCCAATGAAACCTTTGTAAAGCGAACAATTTAGAATATTAACGAACTGATCACATTAGAGAGGTGTCCAATTGTAAAAATGCTCCCAGTATTGTACAGGTTTTTATTAAAAAAAAAACTTATCAACTTGCCAAGAAACAAGAGTATAAATTAAAGGAAATAGAGGAAAATTGGTGGATGCGCTGGAGTATTCAATTCATCTAAAATTAAATTTCTCTAATAAGCATCCGTACTAATTATAAGAAGGTGTAATTTGAAAACCTCTATAATGCGAATAGTTTTTGATATTTATTTAGCGTTCGTAACAAGTAAATGTTTCTGTGAAGGAAAACTTGACAATCTCCAAGAAAAATTGCTTGTAGTGAGAAATTATTTTTGAATTCATCTAAATTCAATAGAACCTCTGTAAAAAGGACAATTTTCGATACTCAAAGTGATCACATTAAAGAGGTATTCAATTGTAAATAAGCTGCCTTAGATGCGATTAGTTTGCAGCAAAATTGGAAAATTTAAAAATAAAATAGATGCGATGGACGTCGAATTCATTTACATTCAAACTTCTATAAATGTCCTCAGTAAGAAGGTTTTCGAATCATAAAAATCTGCATTAGAGTGAAAATCAATTCTTTGCCAATAGAAAGAAGTAAAAATCACTTGAAATCAACTAAAACTTGTAGATGTATCGATTATCGAATCTACCTACAATAAAACCTCTTTAATGTGAATACTTTGAATTTTATCAAGTGTCCACATCAGAGAGTTGCCCGCAATGGTGAAACGTCTACTTTATGACGAACATTTGAAATAAAACTTGACAAATCGCCCATAAACCACAACACATAGTTACTGACTATGAAATGAAATTCATGTGAAATTAGACCTCTGTAATGGGCCGCTTATCAGGTGTCCACATTAAGATGTCCGCATTGTAGAAACATCATTTCTAGGTGAATAATTTGAGGCAAAATTTGAGAACAAATTGACGGATTATTAACGCGAATCTTCATCAAACGTCCACATTACAGAGGTAACTCTTTATGTCACGATTTTTAGACAATTGATGCGTGCGTTCGGTTAATAATTCCGTCTATTGTGGGGCTTTGCTAACGTGTAAAATGTAGAAATAGAGGCAAAATGAAGTGTGGATCTTATAAAATCGTGTCAAGCGTTTAAAGTACACACGTTCTCATTATTTTTGAAAGTTTGATTAGCCTACAAGTTGAGAGTGGATTTTTTTTTATAAATACAAAACGTAAAGTTGAATCGATTCGGATTAGACTGCAATATTTGGAAGCCAAATATAGTTCGATGAACTGTCTTTAATAAAATTATACGATAATACAATTTGATTAAAAATCCAATTTTGATTTCGATCAACATGAGTGAAACAAATATCGCGTGACAGAATTCGATTTGAGGCAAAAAATTGATGAAAAATCGTTGAAATCTAAAGAAAATACCGACGACAACAACAAGAACAACACTAGAACATTTGTGCGATATTTACAATTTTTCAACGATAAATTCGTCCAGATTTGCATAATCGATAATGAAAACGACGAAAAAGTAACATAAGAAAGCCGACAGGAAGCACGGTTGTAAATAACACGGAAAACTTGAAGAATTTCACCCCTTCAAGTGCTGGAAAAACACAAGATCAATTCAACTCGGATGGATTTATTGTTGGATATTTTTTTTTCTAAATAGAAATTTGCAAACAGAAATTAAACAGCAACAAGTAGAATTGTTTCAATTTATATCAACTATTGACGGCGCAAGGAAACGAAATAAATCTAAATAAAACACCAGTCGGCGGGGATTGTTTGAAAAATTCGACAATTTTCCAAACGATTTACGGTTAGTAATTCTTGAAATGTTGCAATTCTCCACTATTGGACAATGATAAAATGATCAAATCAAATCAAAATTTAAGAAAAATAATGGCAAATAAAACCAACACAATTGGTTGAAATAATTTCAAGAATACTTTGATTAAAACAACAAAACTACCCTTATTTTATATATCATCAACTCTATCGAGATAATTGAAGTTCTAAATTTCGTTCAACTTCATATTTCATCGGGCGCAACTTATTAAACTTGTCGGAAAATTGCTCTTATTCGTTCCATCTCGTGTAATAAATGGGGAAATAGACGAATTTAATTGGCGATTTATTTAAAAACAACAAAATTCTGTTGAAGAACGATTTTTAGAAAAAAACAGACGGTACTGGAACACAAATATCTCAAAAACATCAAGAGATATGGAAACGGTTAATATCTCATTCAATTTTGAGGATAACTCCATATCTTTGTACGAAAAACCGATAATTGGAAGCAAAAATCCAGGTTTAAACTTAAAAATTATTCCAGAAAAATGAGTACAAGTGCCTAAAGAACGATAAAAAGTCCTAAAATTGTCGTTTGATTCGTAAGAAAAATGATAAATTTCTTAAAAATATAACGATTGAGCTCTAGAATTGCCAATAAAATAGACTACAGCCACCAGATTATCTTCAGTTGGACAGAATTTTTAAAGGAACTTAAATTAGGCAATTACGTGTAAATATTAGATTACAAATATCTTGAAAACTATAAGAGATAGCAAAACCATTAACTCCTCACTCGATTCTAAATACAATTCTACAAACATGTAACCCAAAGGATTTTTTTTAATGGCTACATTGACTGAAATTCTGAAATATTACATCTTTTAGGTGTGAAAACACGGTTTTAGTGAAACACAAATTTCGTCCAGTTAAAGTTGAGGAAATCAAACGAAATTTGTGTAAAAGATAGAAAAAAGTTAGCTCTACAACTGATACTAATCACATTTTAAACTGTCTTTTCTCTTTTCCAGAAAATTGCACTTAAACTTACTGAATTTTCCAAAATTCTAAATTAAAATGACTCTTTGAACAATGTAGAAAATCAATTTTCAGCTACGGTTTCATTTCGATTAACCTTTATGTGTGGAGATTTTCTAATAAAAAGACACCAACAATAACGACATTATTAGACTTTACAATGTTAACTTCAATTAGTCAATTACGTTGTAAGTGAATTGTGTTCATTAGTGAGTTTAGTTTCAGTAAATCTATTTAGGACACACACATCGACAATTTGAACTTATTCTATCTGTTTATAGAGTGAAAGCTTTGATTAAAAATCAAAATTAAACAATCCAAACACACATACAAACAAACAAGCCGGATAATTTGCCACTATTGTCCTCTACTACTATTCACGAAAAGTTGAGAATGGAGAGCAAGAGAGACAGGAGAAAACAACTGGGTATTGTCTCAAGATAATGACCTTTGTGTGAATGTTAAAAGGGAACGAATTAGAGATGAAGGAGGAAAAAGGATGTAATGACAATGCCCGTCTAACAGAACATTACATCAAAGCTTTGAGATATCGGAAATCTTCTACTTCTAACGAACAAATAAACGTATTGTTGGCGAAAACTTTCACCTATTTCTAACTATAATCAACTGATAATCCAATTAGTATTTAGAATTAATTGTGAATTATTTCTGAATATTGTATAGATGCTGATAATGTTGCTACAAAATACCAACAATCGAGACGAGATTTGGAGAATGGCTTGATTGAAAGCCAATTGTTGTACGTATAGTGAGTTAACAGTGCATTTCATTGGAATTAATGAGAGATTTAATAAACATCTTGTATTAAATAGGGGGGCAAAAACAATACCAATAAAGATTATTTGTAATATTCGTATCGATTCTGTAAAACGACGTGCTACTGAAAATCAAAGACTCCATTATAAAATGTGAACAAGAGGGAGAACTCTACAGATGTTTTTACACCATTAAGCACGTTCCAGCATCATCTAGAACAGTGTTTCTCAACCGTTGTAGAAAATTTTACAATCTACTTGAAATTTTTCACGATAACGATGAATACAAAAAAAAGTGGATTTCTTGGAATGTTACAATAATTGAAGGGTGCTAAAATATTTGAGAATTTTCAAAAAAGTTGATACACTAATTTTAAAATTGTGTCCAAAATTGGTAAAAATTAAGTGAATTTCGGGAATTTTTGAAATTTTGTACTAGTATTCTATAAGATTATAGAAGATGGACAAAATTCTATTATTTGTAAACTCTTAGCACTTTAATTTGGCACTTAGCACTTTATTTCCCAAATTTTTCTAAACAAAAATTATTCACAAATTTACATAATTTTAGAGAAAATTGTAAAGGAATCGAGATTTTTATGAAAAATTTGCCTGTGCGTCGAATACTTGATTTGTAAAATTTTGAAAAATTTAGCACCTCATTCAAAAATTTCAAAACTGTCAATGAAAAGTCTAACTTCATTTCGAAATAACAGTCATAAACAAAATTAAGGAAAAATATATTTCTTCCAATTCTTTATAAAAATATCTACCTTAGTACTTTTATTTCATTTTGAGAGAAAATTCCAAAAATTTGGCCCATTGAAACCAAATTTGCGGACTAATGTGAGAAATTTTGCGCTACTTCAAAAGACTCGCAAGTTTATTTGATTCCAATACAAAATTTAGCACTTTTAACACGAAATTTCAAAATTTTGATTAGATGCTTTACGTTATCTCTAGAGTTCGAATATAATCAAAACATCTACAATTTTTAAGTTTTAGCCAAACTTTTATGATTTTATGTAGTTTTTATATAAAATTTGCAAAATTGTAGCCCTTTAAGTTCAAAATTTTGGAAACTCCAGCACTCCCACTCCCAAATTTCGATATTTTGACGAAAACTTTTGGCTTATTTCAAAATTGCGGTCATCAACAAAATCAATAGAATTCTTGATGTACAATTTTAAGATTTTTATAAAACAGTCTACACTATTTTGTAGAATTCTTACAATTTGATTTGATTCTGGCATAAAATTTCAAAAAATTTAGCACATTGATTCAAAAATTTTAAAATTTATATGATTCTACTCTAAAATTTAGAATTTAACACTCTAAAATTTCCAAATTTTAATAAGAACTGTTACATTATTTCGAAATTATTCAAATACAAGTCATTAGAAGAGTATTTTTTGGAAGAAAGATTAAGAAACACTAGTCTAATCTGTAACGCACTCTACAAAAATTTCGCAAAAAATCGTATAAGAATCAACGCTAAAAATGGTGGATGCGCCAGTTTCAATTTATCCCATCTCAATCACAATTGTAATTTTTTTTCTTCTTCTATATCAGCTATCAGATAAGAGAGGCTTAAAAAAAACAAAAACAAAAAAAGAAGGCCGTCTTCGTCTCAATTTAAATCCGTAACAATACTCGAACGACATAAAGGTGAGCATTAAGATGTCGTCGTTGGATTTTTTATCCGTCCAACTGTGCATTTCATCAGTAAATACCCCTATTGTAACAAGAACAAAGAATCACTGATTGAAAGCAACTGATAAACGTTAAAGTTTCGGCTATTTTAATAAAGGGGAATTACCAGCAATTGAGACGAAATCAACTTGAATCCTACGATTATTGTCTACTCGTTCTATTGGCTTAGAATTGGAAAAATTGATTTATTTAAGCTTATTTTTCTGCTTTTGATTTATATTTTTGCAAATAAACATTGAAATTACTCAACTGCATTTTATAATCATAGCTTACAATTAAAATTTCTAACTTTAAAATTTGAATTTTGCTTATATTTAATTCGCTTTTGTATAATTTTTTGAATGAATGATTATTTTCAGTCCAAAAATTGTACTTAATTGAAGAAATAATCCTCAAATATTTCGATACAACAACCGCACTTAATGAACACACAAAGAAAGACAAACATTAACCAAATTTGGAATTATAAGGTTAGAAATTTAGGGAATTTGGTTATACCAACTTAATTTTTTGGAGAGTGCGTAAAGTAAATTAATGAGCACACAAAGTAAGCCTGACATTAACCAAATTTGGAATTGTAAGGTTAGAAATTTAGTGAATTTGGTTATACCAACTTAATTTTTTGGAGAGTGCGCAAATTAAAATCTAGTTCAATTAACAGACATTGAAAACTTTAAAATGCGCAGCAATCAATCGGTTGGTAACAAAACTGTCCAAATGCTGTTAGTATTTCAATTTTTAACGTCAAAATTACAAACTTTAATGTTGCTCGTATTTTTGTGTGCTACTATTCTTGTACTATGGAGAATTAATGAATTATTTGTACAAGTGAGTACTTCTATTTCGATTCATTGTTAAAACTACTCAACTTAACTTCACTACTTTAGTCAGTCCTTTGGAGAATCAGTTCCACTGTAAAAGTTTCAACCACAAACAGATGTCGGATGTTGTAGTTGAGTATCAAAGAAAATTCTTTGTTGTTGTTGTTGTTATTGCAGATGTTGCCATGAATCTGTGGCTACTTTAACAAGATTTATTACAATTCAACAGGATGATTTACAATTGAATTGGATTATCAAAAACTGTCCAATTTCAACTTGATTCTTACAAATAACTCGAGATATTTTAAAATTTCCTTAAAATTATTTGAATTATATCCCCCAACACAGAATTAAGACATTAAGGGTGAATTTTGACAATTGTTTGTAAATAACAACAGCAATCTTTAATACAACTTATCTTCTAAAAGATAAGGGATGGCATTTATTACAAAAACCATTTTCACCACCACTACAAGGTATCAAAATAATAAATTGTGTCTAGGATTTAATGGGTTTGTTTATAGACCCAGGATCTGCTGCTATCATCATATGTTCGAAATAAACTTCATGATTCGCCTTTATTTTCGTTTTTGTCAGTTGAATTCCCACCCCTATTATTTCCATCAAACCTTCAACTAGTTATAACGATTATAAATTGTTTCAACATTAAAATTTATGTTGAAAAATATAAAACAACACCGATTGAACTCGAGATAATGTAAGATAAATCGTATCTCTTTTAAAATTACATTGTTTTATTATAAAGAAACCACAAACCCTTATCGATGAGTAGAGTTGAAAATAAATTAGTTTTCCTTCCACTTTTCAACCCTCATTATAGTTTTGTACGAGGGATTGAATTGAATTAAATATAAAATTCAAACGGCGCATCCACCAAATTTCACCAACATTAAATTATTAATGCAAGTATTGATTTGTGTTATTCCTTGTCGAAAAAATCAACATATCCATAATTCATCATCGATGTTCTCTTGTTATTTTCCAAAAATTAAAAAAAAATAAGTGCAAAGTATTGGGAAATAAACAAGCTGTGGCTTCTGGCAATTCAAATCGAATAACCAATCTTAAAAAAACAAGAGATAAAAGAGGAATTAAAAATGATCAAAACGTCCTTTTGTACCAACAAAAGGAACAACAAACAAATATAAGAACCTTTTAGTGTCTTGGAAATTGTTGAAATTGAATTCGACTATAGCATTAACAACACGAAAATTAAATTATTGTGAATTATTAATTAGAAAAGACGAATTTATTCGTTTATAATATCGACAAAAGGACAGAATTACTGTCGCTCGTAATTTTTTTTGTAATCGAATGAATTTTTAATGGATCTTAATGGAAGTTGTGACGATTTCTTTATTTTGTTTGTTAGACAAATATCGAAACAAAGTTGGACGATTTTTTTGTTCATAGAATTTCGTTAAATTGACCGTTAAAGTCAAATACAAAATCATTAAAACTTTACAAGACGTTTCAACGAAATCAACTTTCATGGAGTATTTTTAAAATTCGCTCCATTTCTTTTATAGTTGAGCAATAATCGTAAGTTATCACGAATTTTTGACGCAATTTTCGGTGATTTTAAGCCTACGAAATGCAAAATTTAGCACTTTTATACTAAAACTGCAGACATTTTAATGGAAAATGTTGTTTTCTAAGTATGATTATAGTCAAAATTTTAGGATTTCTATAAGAATTTTTACTGTAAATCATAAAGTATTTATCGCTTTATTTAATTCTTAGGAAAAAATTCGAAAAAATTAGCACCTTGGGTCGAAAATTTCAAAATTTTTATGAGAAATTCTCTTACTTTATGGTCCCTACTAATTTATTTATGAAGAAATACAGAAGATTAAGAAAAAATAGCAGTTTGATTCAAAAATTGCAGAAAATTTTGAAAAACTTAGCCCGTTCACTAGAAAAATTCGAAAATTTTGATACAGCTTTGCTTTTTTTCAAAAATATGATTATAACCAAAATTATAGGACTGCAGACTCAGCTCAAACTATATTTCCATTATTTTATTTACAAAAAAAAAGGAAAACTTAGCACTTTCACTTAAACTTTTCGAAAATCTTGATGGCAAGTATTATTTTATCCCAAAAATGTGATTTTAATCAAAATTATAGGATTTTTACTTGCAGTTTCAGTTCAAATCATGATAGTTTCATTATTTTATTCACAAAAAAGTCGGACAACTTAGCCCTTTCACTCGAAAATTTCGAAAATCTTGATGGAAAGACTTTTCTTATTTCAAAAATGCGATTATAATAAAAATTATGGGACTTTCATTAGCAGTTTCAGGCCGAATCATGATATTTTCATTATCTTATTTACAAAAAATTTCGAAAATCTGAAGCCATAATTTGGCACTTTCACTCCAAAATTTCAAAACTCTCGATAGAAACTTTTACTTTATCTCGTGAGTATGATCAAAATCAAAATTTTAGGATTTTCATCAGGCATTTTACATTAAATAACGAAGTTTTCATTTTTTCATTTAATTCTTTCAAAAATTTTCGAAAAAGTTGAATTTAAAATGTATAAATTTTTATGACAAACTGTCTTATTTCGAATAACTAACTAATTTAGTTGATTCTAATATAAAATTTGGAGAAATTACATAAAACTTTGAAAAATTAAATCACAAATACCAACTTTTTTTTGAAATTTTTGTACACAATTTCACTTTAAATTGAAGATTTTTTGTTAGTTTATTCAATTCTCATTTAAAATTCTGAAAATGGGTACGTTAAACTCAAAATGTCTACGAAGAGTTAGCTTTATTTTGAAAGACTCACTACCTTATTTGATTCTAAAACAAAATTTCACCAACTTTGATGGAGTGCTTTTAAGAATTTGCTCGATTTCTTTCACAATTGAGCAATATTTGCAAATTATTGCAAATTTCCGACAATGTTTTGCGATAATTTTAGCCCCCACAAAAACGCAATAATGTCACGTGTATCTCTAAATAACAAATATTTGGTCTACCTTATTGATTCGCTAGAACCGCCTATATATTTCAACAAACAAGAAAATTTAATATAAATAGCGATTCTTTTGAAATTTAGTTCGTTTATTGTGAACATCTCGATAGCTTGCAGCGTTCGTTTTAATAACATACCCAAAGCAGAATCGGCTATATATTGATTTCTATATTAATATAAAAAAAAAATCAACGAAAATCTTGTTTTCTTTTTTAATTCGAAGTTGTAAAATTAATTAAACCGACAACTCAATTAAACGACAAACTAATCAAGAATTCGGTTGGCGCATCCACCAAATTTCGTCAACATTCTTTGTTGAAAACAGTTTGCCATTATATATTTTTTTTCAATGTTAAACTAAATGGCAAGTCAGTGAATTGTAAACTGTAACGTTACCGAGTCTATTTTAGATTTCGTATAGAAATAGCCGATCAAGCTTGATCAGCTCAATTGTCCAGTGTTTCGCTTATCACCAATTTCAATATCTTCAGTTATCGAATGTTCCAGACGTAGACACACACACACATTAAGTGTATTGTTGTAGTTTCTCCTATACACATTTCGGATAATACCTTTTCAGTTTAGATTTAATCTGTTTACGGTACACTGGCGATAATTTTAATGTACTCGGTAATTTCTTAACGATAATCCGTATTTGCTACAGTTAAGCACTGGTGGTTTAGAATTATGTTAAGAACAACACAACAACCGACTGAAAATTCGATAAAAATACCGGAAACCACTTGAATTCTTACGATTTCAATTGAGATTCGGCCACTTGAATGTGGACTTTTTTTTTTTTTTTTTTGAAGACGTTACGCACCATCTAATCCGAACTGATGAACTGGCTTTGAATGTTTATCCACCTTCTTTCAATATTATTACGGGGGAAAAAATCGAGGCGAACCAAACACAAATTTTGGGTATGTCTATGTATATAAAAGCACTGAACGGTGTTAATTGAATTATAAAACAGAAAGTTGTTCGAGTATTCTAGAATTATTAAATGGGGCAAAATAACGGTTTTTGCAACTATATTCAACCATTAACTGAGCAATTATAAAGATTTTTGATAATAATTTAATGTCGTTTTAAACAAACGCATTAATTTTAGCGGTAAAGCACAAATATAACCCTCCATTACAATAAAACACGCTAGGGTTGGAGTTTTCAAATTTTTTCGTTAATATATTGTCAACAGCACCTCAATTTTGAGAATATTTTCAGGATTTGTAGGGTTATTCCTTAAGAATATTTTAGCAAAATTAGAGCTGCGTAGCTTATATAGAAATTGGTGGAAAAATGCCTTCATCCGACAATGTCGTGACTCTCACCGACGGAATATGCACGTAAAACGATGAAGAGTGACTAGAGGATCTTTTCGAAACAATTTTGCAACTGGGACGAAATTCTAGTGTGGTTGATTAGTGGAAATAGTGACAAACATTAATTTTAGGGGTAAAGAACAAATAAAACCCTCCATTACAATAGAACATGTTAGGGGTTGAAATTGTCTCACTTTCTCAATATACAACCACGTCTTCCTTGAACGATTTTGGAAATATTTTTAGGGTTTGTTGAATATTTTTCCAAAATTACCGACTAGAAGATTCTTTCAAAACAGATTTTTCAACTGATAGTAGTCAAAAACGTTTTTCCAATGATATTCTAATAATTCTTGATCGCTATCCGTTTAGTTGATTGGTAAAAATCGCAACATTACCTAATTGAAGCGGTCTTTTACCAATTTCTATTTAAGCTGAAAGGCTCGATTTTTGCTAAAATGTTCCCTAGGGATACTTTTTCAAATCGTCCGATTGTTGAAGAAGTTATAAATAGGAACATTAAGGTGGACTTGCCAATAAATGGGGGTAGAATTTAAGCCAAATAAAATCCAACACAATTAGATTTCGTCTACTAAACAACCCTTGTATTATTTCCACTGGTTGCCACATAAGACACCTATATCTTAAAAGATTAAACGAAGACGTCGACGTAAATTCTATTACAAACTAGAACAACAACAACAACAACAGCAATGTAGCAGTTTCGTGGAGGGAAAATCACCCAGTGGAAAACTAAACGTAACATTCGTCATCCAATTAGTAAAACACCAACAATTCCCATTTTAATAAATCCAAGAATATTCGATATACAGAAATAAAAAACACTCACTAAAACGTTGGATGATATTAAATAATAATAAAAAAAAATCTAAAGGGAAGATTGAATATTTAAAAGTATTGGCATTTGGAAGAAGCTTTGATTTCTCTTGAGTTCAAAGTGAAGGAATTTAATAAAAAAAAGCGGGGATGGAAGGGAAAATACAAACAAACACATGATTGGATACGTTAAAATATGCTTCAAGGGCTGTCGTGTGTTTGTTTTTACCACTAATCCAATTAACTCGATGATGAAGACTTGAAAATTAATCAAATTAGATCAAGGGATCGATTCAAGGGGTAAACTAATGAAATTCTCATTAATAACAATATTAATAATTATAATTCAACTGAATATACCGGGTATTCTCAACAAACAACCCCCATACAATCTAAATACAGTATAAAAGACCGCAGTAACGCCTATAAGGGGGTTGTTAGATTAACAATTCAACTAGTAAAATAGTCATAAGTGGTCGACAGTTGAGACACCCTATATTTGCTAATAATTTTCTGAATAATTGTTAGTTTTGGTCGAGTTATTCAAGCTCGTTATATCGAACCGTACTTGTCTCTATAATCGTTGCCGATTTAATTAATCATCGAACTATCTTAGAAACTCTAAAATTAGGTTGAACATCAAATGAACATATACTAGTTGCAAGTCTTATCAAATTATTATCATTATTATTATTATTATTAACGTTGTGTCGAGGGGTTTTCGAAAATTTGTAAGAGAATTCAACCAATAAACTACAAACAAACCTTCACAAGATTTGAATAATTAATTTATTATAGACAGGTAAAATAAACAGAGTGTGATCATAAAATTGTATAGTTTGTTAGATTTCTGTTTCGTAAATCTATTAAAGTCCCGGATTTTATGCTAGAAAGGACCATATAACCTTTATTATTATTAGTTGAATATTAAACAGAATTCATTCAACTGTAATTTAAGGGATGATTTTCCATTAGTGTATAGAAAATAAGAAATTCTAAAGACCCTAAAGTTGGACATTTATAATCATTTACAATTAGCGTGCCATTTCAATCGAAATTTACAAAATGAGTAACTGCGCAAGTTACAGCGCATATTTAAGTTTCTTAGATTTTGCAAGACAGTAGAATTAAAATATCTCAAAAACAACAAAAGATATCGAGATAATTGAAGTCTGATTCGATTTTAAATAAAAATCTTCACATTTCTGACCCTATAGTGTTTGAAAAATCGGATTAAACTTTCTGGAAATGCCGAAAAACACAATTCTTCACTAGGAAAAGGCTATTGGTGGAAACAAATTTACTCTTTCTATAATTAATAAAATAAAATAAACTGTAGATAGATAGTTAGAAAACAGTTAAAGCTACAATTCTGGATTATCCCAATTTTCAAATCATTTCAGGTTTTTCCGAAAATTGCGCCAAAAGTGGTAGAACTTTTGAAAAATTTCGCCCAAAGTAACACATCTTGGACAGATTTAAGTCTTCTGAATGGTTAGAAAAAATAGGATGGAATTTTGTAGGATTCTCTATAATTGAGAATAGTGACGATTTAT
>JACDRP010001113.1:0-13409 GCA_013841185.1 Hycleus phaleratus | reverse complement strand
TCAGTAGTAAATCACCCTGTATATTGTACGTTTACCCTTTTAAAATAAAGGACAAAGGATATTTTAACGAGCTACCGGACGTACGTCGTTTTATTATTGTATAAAGTATATAAAGTTCATCCCTTATTCAAGGGTGACAAGTTGAAATGTTAATTGCAAGATTGTAATTGTTGGATAGTAACGAAAACAATAAATGGCAACATACACCCCATTTTGTAGACGGGGATGAAATCGAATTTTTGCACTAATTGACCGTGATTGATTTACAGTTTTTTCCACCCCCGATTGATGTAGTTAATAAAACATATCGAAAAACATCAACTAATTGAGGGGTGGTTTTCCTTGTGTGTCCTCTGCGTATTTGCGTGTACGTTTAGAAGTTTGTAACACTAACCTACCCTTGTGTAGCGAATCCACCACCAACACTACTACCACCACCGTTCCCATGATGGTCATATAGAAAATTTAAGGGTCGTAAAAACGGATCCAATCTTGTAGACAACTAGTCTGTATAGATGTGCTTGTTGTTAAAACACACATACATACACATTGTCAACACGTAGACAAGGGTAGTTCGATTTATTACACGCAATAAAGAGAGAGAACATAAGGGATGATATTACGCACACTTCATATTTCACAATTCCATTTTCATCATTAATATTTGACTATAAAAGATATTGTTGTTGTTGCTCTAGTGTTGTAGTGGTGGTAGGGGTGGTTGTGTCCGGGGGTTGATAAACTTCTTCACTATTCCCGCTTCAATTTCGACTGAAAACTGTCGCCTGTAACGCTGAAACCCTCCAACAAACGTACATACACATAAAGCCCTGAAATTGTACTTTAGGGGATTTATAAGATTTCCCAAACACCACCACCCCTAAATTTATTTATTATTTATTTAATGTAAAACTGTTGGAGGGTAGTTCGATATGAATGGAATAATAGCCGAGAAAAAATCACCACAAATATTTTAACAATACCTTGTAAGAACAATCTAACGCATCACCACTTTGCATACAAATAATTCACCCTTATATGTATAGGGGTGGTAGAACAAAGAAGACAGTGGAAAAATAAACGGGAATGTGTCGGTAAATAAATAAAACTTTGAAGTGGAACAAAGAGAAATTCTTTCTTTTAAACCTGACAAGTTGATGGCAAGTATAAGGGTGGTTTTTTTAAGGGGTGGTACAGACATATTTGAAGAAGAAACTGTATATACAAGCATCGACTAGATTATACCAAAGTGTACATTGACATCTACCCTTATCACACCATTTGCTATCTTTGTCATTTTACAAAGGGGTAGAAATACACAAGTTTTGGATTGACCCTTAAACGGTATATAAATATTTCCTTAACGATTCGTGCAAATATTCGATCCCAATAGAGACAGTCGGAATAACCAGAGGGGTTGATTTGGATTCAAGGGGATGGAATATAATAGAATTGACGACAATCGTGTCTACATTAAAAGGGATAGAATTGGAGATTGAATTTTACTATCTTACCCTCCAAGAAAAAAATCGGCGCATTTTCAACCCTAATTGTAATCATCCCCTAGGTGGAAAAATTGAGCAATATCGGCGTGTCTCTTTAAACATCCATACGAAGGCTCTTTAATGAATTTTTTAAGGGGTGGTTATGTTAATAATAGCCCTTTTAGACCTTCATAGAAGACTGACAAATTTTATTTTATCCCCTATATTTTGCTGTAGCTAGGGGTGTTTTGTACGAGTTACAAGATGTGTTGTAATGAAGAAATTGAACAGTTTAGATAGGTAAAGGGTGGTGTTGTTAATATTAGCCCCTCCTAAGTGTTCAAGTTTTATCTCATCCCCCTTATTTTTGCAACAGATAGGGAGATTATGGAGAGGTTACCATCCCTGTTTTTTGCAGTAGTTGGGGTTGTTTTTGAGATGGCAAAATTTTTGATTCGCTAAATTTAAGCGAAGTTTCCATTTAAATCATAAGGTTTGGTAATTTTTCAGTGAGTCTGTATATTTGCATGATCAAACTGGCAATTAGGGTGAAAACCACCCCTTATAATTGGTATAGATCGCCAAAATTACCGTAAATCGCTTTCAATTCAATTCTTGTATCATAAAATTGTCCCGTCCAGACTAGAATCAATCAATTAATTATATTCCAATCTAGATAATGTACACAAATACACACAGGCACAATTTTCATCCCTTAAACAACAACCACCACCTTTAATAGAACAACAATTTATCTCGATTTGTGCGCGATAATTGATTGTTTTGATGCACCAATTTAGAGATTTTTTCCATGAAAATCAACCTAGCACTGATTTAGAATTAGGGTAACAATCGATAAAACCACCCCTATTGTGTTTATTTTTCGTTTGTTTATTAAAGATGCCGATGATCGGGGTAGAAGTGGAAAAGTAGCGCCGCCACTGTTCTAACTGGCAACAAAGAGCGCCGCCGCCGCCGCCACCATGTCGACTGTAAAACTACCCTTACCGACAACCCCACCACCACCACCACCAACCACCGCCACCGCCACTAGATTCAATGTAGGGTAACGGCACGCTAACGCCCGAGTCTTTAGAAGTCAACGGAACTGTATACGTGGCGATTTCTCAAATCAATTCGCACATTAATTAATTAAATCGATTAATTAATTAATTAATTTAAAAAAAATTGTGACAAATTGAACTTGAACTTTAAATAATTAAGGGTTGATGTGTTGAGTGGTTGATTTTTGTGGCGATTTTTTGATAATTGGGGAGGAATTTTATGGGAAAAGTGAGTATTTTTGTGATTTTTTTTTTCAAATTGATAGCAATCATTCCAAAATTGGTGTGTTTGTGTGAATTCGGATAGAGCGCAACGATTCGAGTACTCAAATTTTTGATCCTCGAGTACTCAAACACCGACTCGAGCGAGTAATTGAATCGAACAGGAAGACTCAAGTCTATTGATTGATAAATTTTGTCAAGTAGCCATCGATTTTGGCAATTGCTTCCACATTTATGAATGAACAATCAGCATTATACTTTATACAAACCATTTTGATTGTAAAATTCAACAAAACCACCCCTATTTTCCAATTATATCGCTAAGCATGCTGATTATTTTTCCCAGCAAACAGTCGCCGGAATCTCACCCTTAATTCGATTTAGATGAGAATAGTAAAGGGGGTGAATACATAAAGATTATAATGCTGTTTCCCCATCGGAAATTTCACATTTACCCCGGTAATTGGGGGATGAAAATTCAGAATATGGAAAAATTTAAGTACGTTTGAGAAAAAAACCAGAAGCCGCTACAATTCGAATTTCATCGAATTTAGTAATTTGGAAAATTCAAGGGTTGATTAATTGTAAAATGCCACCCCATCTAAAAGAGGGGTGTCTTCTCAACTTTTATCTGTAGTTGGAGACGTTGAGAAATTGACCCAAAATCGGTGCATTGTAAATTTTATTAAACAAAGAATCGTTACCGTAGGAATCCGGAGAATTTCCAACTTTAAGGGTAGCTACCCCTAATAAAAACAGAACACATATAAACAAAACAACTTCTTTCTTAATCTGTATAGACCGGAATTTTCTCAAATGAAATTAAATAGAAACCATCGTCTCGTCTAACAAAACTCACCCCCTTGTCTTTCTATCTCTATATACGATTTTATCGATACGTGAGCCGAATACACCCCTTTAAATAAACGTAGTTGATCAAACAAAATACACCAACAGAAATACAAGTTGTCTTGAAAGAAAATTTAATAAAATCCAACCAATCAGAAATAGAGAACACTATCAAAATTATTGGAATAATCAACAATAAGGGTAGTTTTGTCTATAGATATACGTGTTTGGGGTGGTTGTAATTATTAATGAATTCTAGTGATATACCATCAGAGAATCGAGAGAGGAGTGAAATTTTCACACACAAGAGGGTAGAACAATAAAAAAACAAAACACATATTTAGGGGTATAAAAAAAGGGTAGCAGGTGTACAAACTTAAAATACAGTAGTACCAACTTTTTTTAGAAACACAAACTAGATGCAATTTAAATTTTCTTCAATTAGACGAAATATATTCTTTGGATACTTTAAATTCTTTCATTATTAAACACATTTACTACCCTTGTTGAATTTTTTTATTAATTCCACCCTTTTAATTTGAAGAATCTCAGTAATTTTCCAAATTAAAAAATTGTTATTACAAAGATTTACAACATATGTTGGTTCTAGTTGGAACAATACCAAAAAAAAAACTATATCTGATAATATAAGGGATGATATTTTCAAGGGGTTGTTTCTAATAGACTTGGAACGGAAACAAGTGCGACTAATTTAAACAATACTAAAACATTAGCCACATACAACTATAAACAAGGTGTTTCATCTCATTTACAATACAACAAATTAACCCCTTAAAACTACCCTGTTGGGTAAGAATTGATTGAAATGGTACACGTTGTATTGTAGGGATGATTTTTATCATCAAATTTCATTTATTGGGTTTATTTCGTGTATTTTCGATAGTATTGAATTTAAACTGATTTATCAACGAATACAAGGTGTACCATTACAAGAGTAAGTTTAGCTTAGGGGTGGTTTATTTGTACTGATAACGTTATGTATTGTGAGATATTGAACAGATGCTAAATTCACGTTTATCCTATATTTTTTATCATATTTTTTTTTTGTTAAAACCAACAACACTATAATATTAGGGGTTGATATCAAATAATCCCCTATATATATATATATATATATATATATATATATATATATGATTCAATTTACTGAAAGTAATTTATCGATCTACTACCACCGGCCCGAAAAATCTACCCCAAAGTCAAGAGTTGTAAGAAACCACCCCCTATAGCCGAGCAATAGTAATATCAATGATGATATCTGTGTTGTCTCTCGTTTTCCCTTAACGAACATACTGTCGTCGATTGTTATTTCGTTTGACATCAATCACGGAATAAGCGCAAACAACCCCTCAAACATGATAAGTGGTGTAGACGGATGAGGGGGTGAGTTTTGCTGGCTTTATTGATATTTGACAACACATAAAATGGTATGAGGGTGAGTCTGGTTCGATGTTTTACAAGTAATTTGTGGATTTTTGTTCGAATCTCGACATTCAGAGGGACACGATTTTCTTCTCACAAATTCTCCACCCTTATAATATTTTTTTATTAGGGGATGTCGGTTTTAATCAAAATTCAGATAATTGCAACGACCATTTTTAGTTAGTTGCTTCGTTTTTTATCAAAAAAAAACAGAAAAATAAAACACCAACAGTGTTTCATTAACGTTAATCAGATCTGCCTTTTCTATTGGCTTATTTCTTCATAATAAATTTTTTAATATTAAATTCAAATTGAAAATGAATACCCGTTGACATTAAGATCCAATTTTGCTACTGAAACACTAATAATGAAATACCACCCCCGTTTAATTTCCTGAAATTTAACAACAACAGCAAAGAAGAAGAAGACGAAAGAAAGACTAAAACAATAAAAATTACAGAGATTTTTGCAATTATCCACCCTAATACGACTATAATTGAATTATTTGTACAGTTGGCAACTGATTTTCCACTAAAAGTTGATGGGAAATTCTTTAATCATAGTAGTCTATGAAATTGAGATGCAATGGTATTCTCTAACTTTCCAACGACTCGGTTACCATGACAATCGCTCTATCTCACTCTTTACAATCATATGTATAATTAAAAAGAGATAAATAGATCCGTTACCATAGCAACCTGCTACTTCCATCTTTGTCTAATTAAACATGGCGGAATTATATAGAGTGAGATAGTAGTTCTGTTGTCATAGTAACGAATCGTTGGAAAGTTGCAGAATACGATTCGTTGCCATTTTGTTGACCACAATTGAGAATCTTATAAATAAATCAACGAATCCGACCCATATTTATTCCATTTCTTATTCTTGAATACGTTTAGAATACAACAACAACAACAACAACACAAGAAAGTTGCCTAACGATTCGGATTCAGATTAATTTAAATTTATAATCGGAACGCACCATCTGTTGTATGGCTGAAATCACAGATATTTACCCTTCTATACGCACACACCCCCTCGAACAACCCCTATTTTTATAATATTGAAACTTCCCAATAAAATCCCACCGATTGTTCTTTTCTTTTCCAGCTTCTTCTTCTTCTTCGATTTAATTTAAAGATTAATCGAAGTTCTAATTCAATTTTTTTCGGTTACACCACCCCCTAAAACTCACCCTTCAAAAGTTTTTGACTCATATATATACACGAGAAATCAAGTGAAACAACCACATTGCAATGCAACGAAATTCTCACCACCCCCATGAGAAATAACGAGACTTGATCATTAGAATGGTGGTGAATTTTGTGTGTGTTTGTGTTGAATGCGAATTAATTGAACAAAACAACAACAAATCATCCCCTATTGGCGGTAATATAACAGTCTTCGATTATTCTATCAACCCCTAATCGGCTAATTTGTACACTTTTTATATTCAACATAAATATAACGAATCATCCCCCATTGGCGGTATAAACAAAAGGTAGCATCCGAATGTTTTCGATTAGTCAATCAACCCCTATTGGGTTAATTTGTGTCGATACTTGTATCTTGAACAAAATATAATCACCCCCTATTGTCGGCGTGTATAAAGTGTACAAATTAGATTAATTTGTCTATATGGTACACTTTGTACATGGAAATGGGTTGTGCTTTTTTGCGATTCGATCAAAGGGGTTGTTTTTGTGTATGTTCCGTGTTTATCCACCCATCTACCCTCTCGATTCGGTGGTGTTAACAGGAAAACACCCCGTCATCTTTACATTTCCGGTAACGTCAACCCGTCCATTGATAACAAATCGTTCTTGTTTCGTTTCTTTTCAAATGTTTTGACCGGCATTCCGACATAAATCTTTGGTTTTTTATGTAAACATGCAGGAAGCGTTTTTTTTTATCTTCCACCCCTTTCAACCCCTTCAAACTATTTACAATTCGTCGTGTTTTTATTTGTCCGGCCCGTTGCCGGTTGAAATATTCGCCAAGAAGGATTGTTTTAATTTCGGTTTGAAGACAGACTCAGTAAATTGAGAACGTTTCGAGACGATCCTAAGGAGTTCTCTAATGGAGCTATAACGTCATCTTTATGGCCGACGATTAAATTTTAGAGAGTGACTTAATGACTGGCAAGAGTCGACTTTTTCGTTGACTTTAAAGCAGGCGTAAATTTATTAGAATTAGTGGAAATTAACAGCAAAGGGGTGGTTTCAACCCTTTGTTATTGTTGTATCCTACAGGTTCCAATTCAAATACAAGTAAGGGTGGGCTTTAATCATAAACCGGGGGTTGATTCTGTTGTTCTACAATATAAATTCTAACATTTATTTATAGAGGACCGCTTGTAATGTTCGTAGGGTTGGTGAGTAACGGGTCAAACATCCCCTATTTGGAATAAATTCTAAATTGATCGATTTCAGTCAGTGTGTTTTGGTGGTGAATATTTTTTATAGGCGATAAATATGAAAATTCGCCCGGCGCATCCACCATTCTTCACCCGTACCGCTATTTTATTATAAAAAAATGGTAATTATTGGAAAATCATAAAATTTAACTAAACTACCCCTAGTTTTTCTTGTTTATTGTTTTAATTTCTTATTGTTTTATTATTGCAATCTTTTTACAAAGCCCTAATTTTCGTTTAAAAAATCGAATTATTCCGGTTTGAAAACTGCCTGAAAGAAATATTAATTTCAGCTAAATGCTGAAAGATTACTGAATTTTATGAAATTTGTTTGAAAGTACATTATTTACACCATTAGAATAACAAATTTCAACTTTTTAAAGGCACCAGTTTCAGCGGTATGAATTTTTCAGGAAAATACATTGCAGTATTTAAAATTTCATGAAAAATTAAACTAACTGAAAAACTATAAATATTCGAGCAACGACTTCATCAAAGAATCCAACTATACAAGAAAAATAAAACAAAAATTATTTAAAATAAGAAAATCGGGTGAAGTGCCCCATAGAATAGGGGTTGTTAAGACAAAGAAAATGTACTCTGAAAATAGTTAAACTAGAAAACAACCCTTGACGAAGTTTCACAATTTTTGTAATGAATAGAAAGTCTTCATTTTTAGAAATACTGAAATTTCACCAGGCGCATCCACCAAATTTACACTAAAACGAATAAAACAAATTGATTTATATTTTTAAGGGTGGTTTTTAATAGTTCCACATTTTCATCATCTCTAATTGAGCATAATTTAGACGATTAAAATACCAAATTTCAACCCTTTCAATCCAACAATTTCAGAGATACGAATTTTCCATTAAAACGCTGCTTTATTTAGAATTTCATGAAAAATCAAAATTACTGAAAAACTATCAATACTGGACCACAACTTATATTATAAAACCACCCTTAAATTCGACCATTAAATCTAAAAATATTAAAAAAGTAAACGAATTTCATTCAAATAAGAAGGGTAAACTACCCCTTATAATAGGGGTTGTTAAGGCAATGGAAATATTTTCTGAAGATACATTAGGGTTGAAACAACCATAAACGAAAATTCGCAGTTTCCTAACAAATAGAAAGTCTTCAATTTTAGAAGTTTTGTAATTTTGCCCGGCGCATCCACCAAATTTACACTGAAAGCAATAAAGCGAGTAAACTCGAATTTTTCGGGGTAGTTTCTAGTTTTTGTACAATTCAATCATCCCTAATTCAATTACGAACATTTCTGATGGATTCTAGATAGGAATGTGGTGAATTTGGACTATTATTTGTGAATTTTCGGGCTAGAATTTATGAATTTTGATCCGGCGCATCCACCAATTTCCACCCGAAAATCCACCCTATACTTTGTCATTTTCTTTTTCTTAATCTTCAAATATTTGCCGCACAGATGTTTAGTTTTAATCCTCAACTGTTGCTCTATTTAACGATGTACTCGGGGGCAAGTCCTGTTAAAAGTTAGAAACGGAAACGAACAACAAGCCAACCCCTTGAGACCGAATGTCTAAATTGAATTGTTACCCTTATTTTTAGTTTTCTTTAATGTTTTTCTTATTGTTGGCCAACTAATTTTGTAGCAATTGCCAACTAATTGTCAAACTTTCAGCCAATCAAATGCCAAATTAACGAACACTACAACGATCAATTTAAAACTCGATGGTATTCTAGAACTGGACATAAATATAGTCATAAGCTGGATAACCTAGAAAATTGAGCATGCGCAGTTATCTCTTCAATTTATCCACAAATTTTCAATCGCTCTTTTGTTCTATTTCAGATTCGTTGATTTTCCAGCCGATTGTTGTCAACATTTCAGCAATTTTCCACTAGAAATTGGTGAGTGTTTTAAAACAATCCTACCAACTGTCATAACACAAATTCCCCTAAATAAATTCATTATAACGCACAATGCAGATGTTTATGACACATTTCATTGAATTCCACCCTTATATTTGTTGATTTCTTTTTGATCTCACTTTCTTTAAGTTTTCCACCCCCTATTTCTGTTGTTTCTGTTGTCAACAAAAGAATTAAATCTAATCCAGTCATACACACACAACTGGCCAGTGACATTTTAGACGGTTATTATTGATATTTCAACCCTTATCAGAATTCGTAACTAACAGAAATTTGTTTTGTTTTTGGAAACTTTTCAATTGTACAAAATGAAAACAACAAAATTTTAAAAGATAAGATTAGGGGTTGTAATCATAAAAATTTCCATTTTGACTATTCTTGGAATCTTATGAAGATTATCCCTAATGTAATCCAGGATTACTTGAATAAACTTTTAATAGGATCATATAACTACAACTGGAAAAATATAGGGGTAGTTGTAGAAACTGTCGTTATTTATTTATTAATTTTGATTGTTTTACAGGGTGGTTAGGTAGGGTGTGTAATTTGTCCTATTTGTTGTGCAATATTTTTCTCTACTTGATAGTTGGAAAGTTCTAGACGCCTTTCAGTCTGCAGTACTTTAATATAATAAGGGTAGAAAAACCCTCTATTTTTCTGCTGAGTAGACCCCTAAATCATTGTTGAATTGGGGGTGATTTGATAGCCAAACTAGCGCCTTTCAGTACAACACATATCGATGTACGTACACCGCCCACCCCATTCTAGGTCATGTCACTGACACACAACTACCCCCAGTCTCTCACCCTCTCTCTCGATTAGATTAATCGTTCTAGTTCCAAGTTATTGTACCCTTGTTCTCTACTATTATGGTCATTCTATAGATCTCAATCACTATCGTCTAAAAACCCCCACCCCTTTAAAACGCTTGAATCGAACTAGGGGGTGTAATGGTGGTGATAGGTTTGATTATCTCCGTTATCAGTTATTACGCTGATTGGATTTTCATCTCTATAGATGTATAATGTGGTAGATAGGGATGGAGATGGGGTTGAATTAGCCAAGAGTTGATTCAATTTATTTTGTGTCAGGGTGGTGGTGGTGGAGGGTAGAAAACGGACAGAGAAGGAATACCGAATGCATTTACCTCTTCAACTAGGGGGTGAAAACTAATGTTTCTCCATTTACGTTGCTTGCGCTACCCCATTATTAGCCAACTTTTTCTTAACATTTCGACAACAACAAAACAACCCCTATTCTAATCTAATTACTACACATTTTACACAAATTAATCAATTTTTCTTCTGTAGTTGCAAGCAACTCTTTTAATTTATTTAACTTTATTTACTCCAAGATAGTTGAATATAAAAGGGGGTGAATTATTTTCAAACATACAAAAACTCATTATTTTCCTTTCAACAATCTCCAACTGCTATAGGGGTGGTGGTAGTAGTAGATTGGGGGTTGATTATTATTAATTTTCCACAATAATGACAACGGTTGCTATGGTATTCGGCGACTCATCATCGACAATAACAACATCGTAACAAGGGGATGAAAGATTGGATTTGTGTGCGAAGAAAAAAATACAGACAGGAAATTATAAAAATGATTATAAGGGTAGTACGGGGGTTGGAAAAATAAATCAAATTTCGATCAAATAGTCAGATAATACATTTGATCCCCCACCTATGCGCAATTATTGTGCGCAAAAATCAATTTTCGGGTGTATTTCGTAATTGGCTACATTTTTGATTACGTAACGTCGTAACTTGTTTTACAATTTAGAAAATATCAAAATGTTCGTATGAATAAAGCTACAACACTATTTTTATTAACAATAATGGCCAACTATGTTTGTATAGAATTAGGGCTACATTTATCTAAGGCTATTACACCACTACCGCAATATCACAGTAAACTTTGTTAGTATAATTGAATAGAAGACCAAAGTAAAGGCATAAATATCAATTTACCCTCGATTTCTGCTTTTGTTTCAGTTATATATGGGGTGTTTCAGGGTGAATTATTGAATTTTGAGTAATTTGTGCGGTTTTTCTTTAACTGAACACTTTTGGATAAATACAGGGTGTATTTATAATTGGTTGTGTTTATGTGGCATAATGTCGTAGATTAGTTCAGACACTAAATTTGACAGTCGTACAGTCTGTATAAAAATTAATTCAAATTAAAAAGCAAAGCCAACTGTTTGTATCGAAATGTAATATGAACAAAGCCTACTATATTTGGAAATTGACAGTTCTCTAGATTTTCTAACCTAAAAAATGGCAATTTTTCTAACCTAAAACCGGTAGTTTCGATTAATTCCTAGCAATTAAATCATATTTTATTAATGCACAATTTCACGCAATCATATCAGTCGTATAACAGCCTCGAAAATTATCAACTTCCTGTATTTTGTTTACGATTATAAATGGGGATTATATATAGGGTTGTTGTTGTTGTTAGGGGTTGGAGTTGAGTATATCGCCCAACAAAATATCGCTTAGATATGCTTTAATAAGTCTGCTATCTCTATCAAATTTATTGCAAACATCTTCCAAACTACCTACTGACGATGATGATGATGATGATGATGATGATGATGAATATATAGCATACAAGTTATATAATTAATCTTAATCTATAAAGTATCTAGCAAACATAGAGAAACTCAAACGAATATTTTCCAACAAACTGTACATATAGAAAGTGGGTTGATAAGCATTGCCAACTAGTAAAACTTTAACTTACTAAATATAACGTTCAATAAATCAAACATGTGTTGAAACTGTCAAAATTGTATGTGTAATTTGTGGAAAATATCCATCATCTTTCTTCTTCAACTGTCTCTAATTTACACGAAAGGCAATTGAATCGATACCATCTGTAATAAACACCAAACACATTGAAAATTTTGAATTTCGCGCCTTTTAAACAGATAGGTTAGTCTGGTTATACAAGTTGATCGATCCATTTTTTAACGCGCGCAATTCAAAATTACTCCAACAAATACGCAAATTTATCCACGGATAATACGATTATATAAACACGCACGCAAAGAAATTCAAAACAATAATGGCAGTTTTCTTTTGTTTCCTAACAAAATTTCTGTTCATCCATTGTGTAAAAATCTAAATTGTTATTAATGTTTAAATGGAAAATAAAACTTTATCATTTCCATTTCATTTGTTCGCTTTTCTCTTGTTATACTTCTCTTTTTTTTTTTTTTGGAGCGATTTTCAACACCATCTACTCTACCATGTTTCCCATCCCCGTGTTTCACCCCGTGATTTCAACCCCTATTACATAGTAGCATTGTTGTTTTCCAAATGTTCCAATTCTGCCATTATCAAATAATAACAATTCAATTTTATGTAATATAGATCTCTATATCTATCTATCTCTTTCTATCTTATACGATTTAAATATCTATATAGGATATATTTCTCTATCTATTAAACAGTTGAATTGTTTGTATTTAATACAGGAAGTTATGCAACAATTTGCAATTAACTAAATCCTAATACAAGTTTACATTCCTAAATATATGCATATGTTTATATATGTCTATCTCTTTCTAACTTATTGTTTAATTGTGTAACGTAATTATATTGTGATTAGATTTTGTTCACAATCATCAGTAACTAGATTGCTTCATCTATTCTATTGTAGTCCAAATAAGCGAAAGAAAAGTATGGCACAATGTAACTCCTCAGAATTTCTACATGTAATCGTGTAACTATTCCAATAATTGTGTCACTTTTTGATCATTACAAAACTATTGGATTTGATAAGAAAGAGAGATGATTTCCAAAAAGTTACATTAGAATTTTTTGCAATATGTCACAATGTAACTCTTCAGAATTTCTATTAGTGTAACTATTTCAATAACTGTGCCACTTTTTTGATAATTACAAGACTATTGGATTTGATTTCTAAAAAGTTACAATAATTTTTTTTGAAATATGTTACAATGTAACTCCTCAGAATTCCTGGATGTAATAGTGTAAC
>JACDRP010001112.1:0-13433 GCA_013841185.1 Hycleus phaleratus | reverse complement strand
TTTGGAAAAATAACGACTGCCACCAAATTTATTGAAAAACGGAGACTACATCGAAATAGGAACTATACCCTTAATTGCCCCAGAATTCTCGATTTGGACAGTCCAAATTGAGATATTTGAATAAAAAACAATCGTATGTCCAATTAACGTCAAATTTCAAATTTAAATCGAATCGAAAGTTTAAAATGGAGAACAATCCGATAATTACCAAAAATATAATCTTGAACCACACGAAACAGGACCGGGCTTATTTCCAAAATTATCGAAATGAGATCTTATCGCGACTGTCGGTAATTCGATTCAAATTAAATAATAATTTAGTTGTTTTTTTATCGAGGAAAATTACCTTTTAGCCATTAGAATACAATTATGGAGGTGTGGAGAAAATCTACGTTCCACAAGTTGATATGTGTTTATTAAATAAACTAAACAATATTGAAAAATATTTCTTTTTACCGCAATCGAAATTCACAATGTTGGATATTGGACGGCAAAAGGAAATTGATAATTTTTATATAGCTTGCCAGAAATTCCGTAATCACTACAGTGATTGTTACGATAAATTACATCCATTAGATTATTTCGCAGTCGATGATTACAGTTATCAATGCGCACCTAGCCCTATAAGGTTCTTATATTTAACTATTAATCACTAATTATAACAACATTATTATTGCAGTAAATACTTTAAAAGTCCGGTAAAATATGTGAAATATAAACAACCAGTTGTATTGCCATTAACAATGGAAAGAATTGTTAAACATCCACAATTACCAGAACGAGCATTAACTGGTATTTATAATCGTAGTAATGATAGTGTTTATAAAAGATGAACTAAAAACGAAAGCAAAACGAATGCGGAAATTCCGACATTTTCCCAACGGCATGCTCAAATTCCAATTGACCTATACTACCATTCGACTCCAAATCCATCTCTTTCAACAACTACAATCGATCGAATTCAAAAAATCGCCTTTTTCAATAAAATTACAAATTACCACTTGTATTACGTGTTTTTTACCATCCAAATCGACGGTATTTCCGCTATTTTGGCTGTTTGTTAAACGGTCGATGACAGCCATTAGATCTTGTTCGCCCACAGCCCCGTCCTCGTCGAAATCTACAAAAAACTAGTCAATTGACGGTCTAACAATGGGGGTAATTACCGAAAATCCGAAATGCCCAAGCGGCTTTAACTTTATCCGGACATTTCTCCGACATTACTGAACATAAGTCTAGGATATCTTCAAATGATAAAGTGTCGTCTTTTTGTGATGAAAATACGCGATAGATTCGATCGCGGAATGGATTGTACTTGAAAATTAAACAAAATTATAACAAAAATTTCCGTAACAATAACACTTACTTTTAATTGCGGAAAAGTCTCCTCTACGTACTCAATTGAGAAGCGTTCATTATTGTTTTGACATCGATCCAATCCGATATTTGTGAAAGTTTTATACAAACTAAATTCTCAAACTATTTAGATTGCAATAAATTTATAAAAAACCCAATTACTTACCGTATAATTTCCGATTTATTCAAATACGTTAATAACGTGTATTCATCGAGAATATCTTCAGTTAAACCAGAAATTGTACTCGTCGAATTGCCCATCTTGAATCATTTATTCTAATTTGCGTTTTTAAAAGCTACACTTCCATGATATTGTCTGATAAGTGATAAGATAAAACTATTGTTGTTGATATCGTTGAAAACAAAATTTACTTTCGATTTTCAAAACGACTAGAAATCGGAAACAGGTCACGTCTAACAACATTCGTAACGAACAATAATTCGTATTTATATTAAAAACAAGACGATTTTCTGATAATTATCGAGGTTAATATCCTTATCTCGATTTTTGGAGAGGGTAAATTGCCGGTAATTAGGAGTATTTAAGAGAGGCGAACCGAAATAAAATTACTTTAACTATAATTAAAAACACAAAACTACAAAAATTAAGTTAAACAACAAAAAAGCTTAAGTCTTTCAATTTTAAGCAGTCGAAATAGAACCTAAAATACCCCTTAAATAACACAAAAAAAGGCCAAGTGCACTAGTATTGCACCAAAAGAATCCGAAGACAATACGGGACTAGAGTTCAAAATTCACGACGCATCCTCAAATGTAATCACCTTTTTAATTCGATCTATTCTACTTTCATTGAAACTTCTCAGTTTATTTTGGGGCAATTGCGGCATTGTTCCTTTATCATTTGTATTATTATCAATATTACTACGATCCTGCAGGATATTCTTCATTTGGAACTCTTCAATACCAATATAGCCTTGTGGTTTCTGTTGTTTGATTTTATTCCGTAAATATTCGTTAACAATCTCATCAACAGTTTTCCCTTTAACAACCGCATAAGAATGGAAACGGGCGATACGCAACATACGTTCACTTGTACGACATTCAACACGTGACGCTGATATATTCTGTAAGAAACGACGTGTAACACGTGCCAATATTGAAGCGAATATTTTAAATTGCGGATGTGTTGGTGATATATTTTGTAAACGTAAAGCTTCATAAACAGCCCATTGGAGTTTCTTTTTATGTACATCGCTCAAATCTTCTAATTTTGTTGTAGTTAAACGTGCCATTGTTGTATCACTAAAAGTACGATTCATTAACGGTTTTGTTGATGTTGATGATGATGATGATGACGATTGGTTTAAATCTAGAGAAATATTCGATAAGCTGCGCATCAATTTCGGTGGATTATTCTCATCGGATTCGCTACGTTTGCGTTTACGTTCGAAAAAGTTTGATTTGAATGGGGATTTCTTGTTTGGTGAAGTCTTCGATGGTGACTGGAATAGGGCGCGTTTTGTCGATTTACGCTCCATTGATGGAAGATCTGTTAATAAAATCCAAATAAATCAAATATTCGAAATTAAGCTTCTTTTATTGAACAATTTTTGAAGAAATCGACCAGGATTCGAACCTAGAACCGACCAGACTATCCTATATTTGTGTTGAAACAACAACAAAATTGTTGTACAAAAAAAGAAGCTTTTTTGATTCGTTTTAATAATTCTACTATTAACAAAATTGTAGTAGCTCCACTGATAAAGAACCGTAAATATTCACAATTCTAACACCGTTTCACTATCATTAATTTCTGCAAGTTATCACACCGATTGGATACATAAAACTCAACCGGCTCTAGTTCTTGCATTGATTTGAAATTAAAATGAAACTTACTGATAGTAAGCGAGGATCGCGCCGGTTGAAACAATGCCCGCTTTGCTTCATCATTAGTAACATGATTACTATTAGATGTCATATTTTCTAATTCACCGGACATTAGACGAAATTTTAACGCCAATTTCTTCTTCGCTGAATTGCTCGGCGTTAATTTCTTTAATTTAAATGGACTTTTCGTCGGTGTTTTACGCGGACTCTTCTTCACAATACCCAATTTCCTAAAATTAAATTGAAATATAGGCGATTCTTTGAAAGATTATCGAAAACGAACCTAACATCGACGAGAATTTGGCGCGTACGAGATCCTAGAATCGATAAACTATTACTACAATTATTAGTACTACTAGTACTGGCTGTTTGTTGTAAATTAGCGCTAGAGAAAGTTATCCGACGTCTGGCTAAATGGCTTAAACGTCTACCGGGCGATTTCGTTTGCCATTTGGATTTGATTGTTTTTCGTTTTAATGGGCTGAATATTTGTTCAAATACTGTACAAGTCGATTGTGTTTCGGCCCCGACGTAACGTTCCCCATATTTACTGCACAATAACTCGAATTCCTCCGAAATTTTACTCCGATTATGACTGTAAATAAACGAATTTCAATTATCTTAATTTGTTTAAATTGTTGGTGTTTACTGTAAGCCGTGGTGACGGATAGATAGGATTTCAGGCCATTCTCGATGGACTTTCGGCGGGTTTTCCTTCACTTCTGTATTTACGCAAAATAGATTCGAGTTCGTTTTGATTTTTTCCAACATTTCATCGATGGTTAACTGGACGATTGTTAAACTAGGCGGTGGATAAACCCCCTGTAGGTGGCTTTGAACATTTTTCAATAATTTCAAATCGTTTCTATCCATATATTTTTCAGTCGGTGTTCTCTTAACAGGCGATACTAATTGACTTGTTTCTACAGTTTCATCATCATCATCGAATAAATCGGGACTTGTATAGGAATTTTGCGGATTTTCGTAGGTTTTCTGCGGCGTTTCCGCTAGTTTATCACAATTTTGTTGCAAATCCCGTACATCTTCGTCGATAGCCTTCGTTGGTACCGTTTCGTCTTTATTTAGACGATCCGGTGTTAATTTGACGATAATCGGTTTCGTATACGGTATAATGAACGAACTGTCCGACTGGTCGGATTCCTCAAAACCACTAAAATTAGTCTTTATACTTTCTTGAGATGTGCTAATTAACGAATCGAACGAATCGCTCATATTTAACGATTGTAATCGTGGCTTCTCCAACAACGTATCCTCGTTCAAACAGAACGATTTATTTGGCGAATTAATTTGTAGATTTGTTAAATTCTCATTGGACGAATCTAAATTCGATTCGGTATTATGTGAAACGTACCCACTATCATTATCCATAATTTGGCAATTTAAATCCATGCCGTTCTATCAATTTCGATCAATTAAACTTCAATATCATTAATTAACAATAAAATAATTACCGATATTAGTCCATTATTTAGTAATTAACGATTTCGTGGAGAATTCCGATATGGCAACAAATTTCGTCAACACCCCTCACGACGGTGGCGGCGGCGGCGACATTGACTCCATTTCACTTTCGACCGTTAAAAGAGCCCATCATCTGTTTCTTTTCAAAAACAAATGACAGCTGTTCTACGTAGCGCCGATTTTGCGCCCTCCCAAAAACACCCTATTTGTAGCCCCTAATACTACAAATTATAAATATTTATTAATTTACAACTTACAAATTACACCACAATTAAAACTATACAATTTACAATTAACGCAAAAATCTCAATTTATAATAGAGGCGATTATTTTGGAATTTGTAGGGAATTTGTGCCGGTTGGTAATAAAGCGGGATAATTTGAATTTGAATTAGATTTTATTCGTTCAATTTCCGTTTAATTCCGTGTTTTTTCAATTCATCCACAAATTCCTGGTACGTTACAACCCGACCATCTTTTGTAGTTATCCGTAAATTGGCGCAATTAATTTTCGGATTGATAAAAGTATTGTGCAATTCGCTGATTTGTGTCGATGAAGCCGCCGCTGAATCTCCACTACTGCCCAATTTGCCATTCCAAAATTCGTTACCTGGCAAAGCGTTACCATCCCAAGCGTACGACACAATCAATAATTTCCCATCATCGTCGAGTTTCTCGTGGGGCTCCCGTTTTTGTAAATAGACCGAAATACCGCCATTCGGATGATTATCGATCGGTATCCGGTCGCCGTGTTTAAAACCACCACAAGTTTTCTCCGATATATAAGCGAAACAAATGTCGCTAATATTGTGGAGTTTATTAGCGAATTTTTTGATACGATCGACAAATGTATCGAGAAAGATTTGATTTTGATGTTGTGTTTTCTTCCAAACACCTAAACCAATACCGACTACATGGATATAAGCGGTTTTATCGCGTTCACACGCCCGATGATTAGCCTCAATCAATAGTGTATCAATTGTGAAAACTAATCGTTTATAATAAGTGATAGAGTCGAAAAATTCGCTATTCTTCAACGAGATATAGCGCAATGGAGTAGCTTTTTGTTTTGTAGCAAATTCACTAAAATCCAAACAATCTTCCTGATAGAATTCGGCAAACAATTGGTGAATTGTTGGTGTTTTAGTTCCTTGTCCATAACCGTTTTCTTTACGGTTTTGTTTTTCCGTAATTACCAATTCTTGATACTCCATTACTTGATCTTTAACAAGTCGCGGACCAATCACACCAATAATAACACCTTCGTGTTGAATTTTTTCGCGATTTTCGCTATAAATTGCACGATTTTTCCGATCGCCGCTATTAACAAAATAACTATATGAAGATACTGATAGGAATACCGATAATTTGATTTCATCATAACTTAAACAATCTTTCAAAACTAACGGTGTTTGTTCTCGATCAGTACCGATAGTTTCCCATTTTCCGGCACCTTTTTCACCGTTCAATAACAAATAATTGTCGCGTTTACTAAGAAAAGCGACTGCACGTTTTGTTAACAATCTCTCGATGAATTGTTGGAAATTTATTGTTTTGTAAAATTCTCTCTCAATTGTTGTGCCATATTTCCGTTTAAATAAAACGAATTTTACGCATAGATTTACAATATTTTCGTGTAGAATCGGATAAGCTGAATTTATATTACGTTCCAATATATCTTCGCCGATTTTCGATTGGAGTGTTTTACAACGAACTATATCCACGGGGAATTTTCTTGGAAAATTGTCGCTTTTCTCCAATATTGTTGTTAAATTGATTAGATTTGGATCAAATTCGATTGTGTTGGTTAATAATTTTAGAGAATCTTCCGTCCAGGCTGGTTCCGGGGGATTCCAATCGGGCAGCATTTTGTGCACCTGGAAAATAGGCAACCAATTAAACTCTAAATTCTATTCCATGACGTCACTATACTTTACAGTTACGCCAATTGCCAATGGATGGCGCGAACAAATTACACAATTGAATTTTTCTTTAAATTTTAGATTGCAAACAAAACGAATCCACTTGAATTGTAGTTTAATTTGATTTGTTTTCACTGTTTAAATAAAAATTCCAAAATATCAACATTAATACAAGAAATTGTGAAATACACTGAATATGAAAGCACCAGAAACGATACGTTTATATAGTTATCAATCGGTGATATCTCTAATTTAGTCGAAAATCTAAAAAAATCGGATTAGATTAGTTGCAAACTATTGCACAATATTTCTGTTGTATTTATACGAACACAATTAATTTTATTTAATTTGATGCTTTATTATAATTAAAGAAAAACTATTTAATATAATAAGAGAATCTACTTACAATTTTTCGACAATTTTTATAATCAACTACTGTTTATAGCCTTCAATGTTTGAAATCTCGAACAAGAATGAATGTGGATAAACTGGAAAAGATGTAATTAATGTATTTAGCAAGAGATGTCAGTACTTTTATTGGAATTCCAGGTATAAACTTCTGACATTCTCTTCCTAATAAGAATAGACTAGAAAAAACGGAATTAGAATGTAAATGAGGAAAATCAGTGCTTGACGCACAAGGAATTCCACAAAATTATTAAAACTATTGTTTTAAATATTTATTAATCCGTGGGTTATGCAACCAAAAATACACAATTTGATTTAAAAGGTGCATAAGATTTTACAATTATTTAAAATTTGGAGTTGCATTATTTTGATATTAAAATATAATTCAACAAGAAATCTATGGGGAAACAAAATAATAAAACGATAAGAAGAGAAATTGTTTTATAGATACGAAATCTCGTAAAATTCAAATATTTCTTGCCAAATCTTCCATATTCTTGTACGAATAGAATGTGAGCGAAAATAGACACAATTCGTTCAAGATTGGCAATTTCTAAATGAATCCGGATCTGCAATAATTCTGGAATAATTCCACAAACAAACAAATTGAATAATAAACAACAAAATGCATTAAAAATTAATAAATTTAATCATTTTCGATAATATTCATAATCTCTGCTTTTGAAAGTTAGACAACCCAATATACACTAGGATTATACTTACGATTTTTGAATAGATTTTCGAAAATTCTATCAAAATAACGACCAATATCAATAGAAAAGAATAAAGACAGAAAGAATAAGTTAATTGTAATATTTTTGATACTCCCGAAATTCTCTATAATCAAACAATCAAAAATTATATCATTTTGTATACTTTTTATATTCTCCACGATCTGAAGTTAGACAATCCAATATACACGTTCTCTACAATGAACAAATCCGGAAATAAATTTCCAATTTTTGTTTAAATTTTGCAGAATTCTACCAAAATCCGGATCAATAATTGGATATTAAACGAAAATAACAAATAAATTGATAATAATTAAAAATAATTCTACCACTTTTGATATTCCGATTACCCAGTGTCTGAAGTTAGACAACCCAATATACACGCTTTTAATTACCGAATCCTGAAATAATTTTTGGGTAAAATTTTCGATTTTTCTCGAGATTTTGGGAAATTCCAGCAAAATATCGATCAATACTTTGATTTATAAAACAATAATGCAATAAAAATGAGTTAATTCTGTCATTTTTTATACTCCCGCTACTCCTATTATCTGAAATTAGACAACCCAATATACATGAGTTTTTGAAGCGTATGTTTTTAAACTACCAAATTCTGATGTAAAATTTTCGTTTTTACTCTAGATTTTGGGAAATTCTAGCAAAATTAGAAAACAATAAATGCAATTCAAATGAGTTAATTCTATTATTTTTTCCCCGATATTACTTATTATTTGAAGTTAAACAAACCAATACACACGTTAAACAACCAAATTCTGGAGCACATTTTCGATATTCGTCTAGATTTTGGAAAATTCTAGCAAAATATCGTTCAATACCCCCAAAATACATCTAATAATAACAAATAAAATAGTATTAAAAACATTGAACTATTTTAAAAAACCGAAAGTAGGAATTCTCGACCAAATCAAACCCATCGATAATTCAAGAATTTCAACTATTACACTTTTAAAAATAATAAAAACAAACAAAATTGACCGATAAACAATCAACTAGAATTCGACTATAACGGTTGGAAAGTTTGTTATTTAAATGGAAATTTCCGTAATAAACACGATTATTGTCTTCAAAGTTATTTGTTTGGAAACCCTTATTTACCGTAGAATGATAACGATAAAAATGCCAACACGAGTTAGTTTTTTTTTATAAATTGAATATTACACGTTGATTATGTCTTTGTTTTGAATAATAGCCGGAAAAGCGAAATTTTACGAGTTCAAGGCTTTCGTACGAGTTTCACACACGAGATACGTTCACATGTGGAATATCGTGATTTGCGCGAATTGAGCCTTGATTCGATCACAATAACACAACAAAGTCAAAATTTTAATTAAAAAATATTATGAAACATTATCCAATCGGTTCTTGATGAATGAAAATGAATCTATGATAATACACCCAATCATCCATCGGATAAATTCATCTATTAAACAGATTCAATAGACGTCATTAATTGGAAAAATAATTATAAATGAATAGTAATAATAATATATTTTAAATTGAATCGAAATACATTAATAGGTAATTTATCGATTTGATAACAAGGCCAATTGCAAGCGGCTATTCCAGGTATACACGCTCAATTTTTTATCAACTTCTGATGAAATTGATTACAAAACGAAGATTTCAACAGATTTCTGGAAATTCCCCGGATCCTATCTAGTGCCCTAGTTTATTCAATATTAGAGAGAAATTAGTAGTTTTAATGAAAATAGGCGTTCAAACAAACCATCCTTGACCCATAATGTTTATTATTCTATCGTAATAAATTTCGAAAATTGTAAGAATACTAAAATACGGTAAAATCCCCCATACAGGAAAAAACAATAGATATGAACGCAAGTTAAATAACAATTTAATTAGCGGTTATTTATTTAGTATAGCGGTATTCCCAATAGTTTTATTGTTATGAGAATTAATTGTTGATGAAAATCTTCCCTAATAATAATAATTTGACCCAAAACGTAAACAATTTGGTTTAATTGATAAAAATAATCAAGTTCATTGGATTTTCAATACAATTGTTTACATTCATTCAGTGGAATCAAAAATTTATATTTATAATTATCACAATAATCTTAATTATTACAGTATAAGGTGATTCGTTCATGATTCATTAATTACATTCTAAATGATAAAGATCATCGATCATTCTTGAATGAATCATAAATTTCAATTATTTGGGGTTGAATCAACAATTCTTCAAGTCTAGGGTAGTTTCCAGGTTGTAATCAAATGTAATCAAGGTAAATCTAAACTGAATTTATAATGTCTATTCTAACTAGGTTATTGTAAATTAACAAGAGAAATTTCGTGTATTCTTTGATGTATACGTGACAAAATACATTAAAGTCTAGGCCTTTTTTATAGAATACAATCAACGTCTTGTGCGGTTCAATCGACGTTTTCATTGTCTACAAATGGTGAAAAAATCCATTGAATTTGGTGGAATTCCTCGTTGAAGGCGACAGGAAATTCGTGAATTTCCCCACAATTACCATCCGTTAAGCGAACATAAATCACCCTTAGACCCGGATGAAATTTGAAAATAAAACCTTAGAAACCAGCCCAACAACAGATCGAATTATTTATTGGGAATCATAAGAGATCGACTTTTATTTTAGAATCGTGCACGTCAGCACGAAACGCCTCCAAATGCAACAATTCTGGTATCATCGCAAATAAGCGATCTGTCCTTTTGAAATTTCACCAAATCAATTAAATACAATCAATAATTACAATTTAGTAGTCCGAGTTTAAAACAAATGACCTTTTTAGTGATAGGCTACAACGTTACAGGTAGTTTTGGGAGTTAAAACTACCCTTATTTTTAATGAGTTGTTCAAATAACAAACCCCCATTTATTCCGATCTAACTAACAATATAGCAGTTTTTGTTCGTATTTACTGCAAAAAAAATGGGAATTTCTCAAGTCACACTAGAGCAATTGAAACAATTGAGTAATTGGGGACGCATTCAAATCCTGTCTGTTGAAAATTTGCCAAATCATCAACTATTATTGATTTATTACCAATTTTGCAATTAAATTTATTAACTTTCAATACAGGATACAGATTTCTACCGATAAAACTGTCTAAACTATGGAATTTTCTATTAGTTAAATGGATTATGAAATAGAAACAATATTGACAATTATTCGGGGAAATACTACAACCGGAAACTGTTGTTTTTTTGATAAATTCGATTGTTTTAAAAACCGATCATCCTTGATGATAAAATAGACAACAAATCGATTGTAGTTTTTGTAATAATAGAAAAAATCGGATTGTTTTGATAAGAGTTAATTATTGTTTGATGAAGATCAGGATCGAGGTTATTCTCATTGTATTTTTGAATTCGTTTGAATCTACACGAGTCTATTGGAATCCTCCAAAAATCGATACATGGGTTTCCATACAAAGAAAATCACGCAACAACAAAATTCTGAATTGGAGCCGGGTCAACATAATAATCATGATTATCAGTAACACGAGGAGAACACGTAATTTTAGTAACAAAATAGGTGGCAGGAATAATTACATAGACGACAAGCGAGTTTATATTATTTTAATAATATAATGAATAGAGTGTATCGATATTAAAATACNGATCGTTAAAATATTACTAGAATATGCTGTCTATCACGTAATAAGATAACATTGATAATGTTGGATATTTGCATGATTTACACGAATTCATTTCAAGGGAAACAAAATAAATTCAATGCCGCTATTTTTCCAGAAATTGCAAGCTTAAATGGGATAAACTAACGATTTTTAATTAGAAATTCTAAAGAATCCTATGATAATCGTGAGAAATCCTCAAATATGGGGAAACTATAAGGTTTGAATCGATTAAATAATTGTAATGCATAATCGAAATATTGTAAAACAACAATTGAAGTATACTGTAAACAAATTAGTTAATAGCTCATTTAAAAATTGATAATTTTACAAAAAAATAAAGATCATATGATAAGATTTATAGTAAGTACATTAATTTTCAACTAAATTAGGTTTAGTTTATATCAAAATTGAAAAAAATAAGTACATTTATCACGAAAAATAATTTATTTATCATTTATAGAGGTAAATTGGTTATTTGATATGCTATTATGGACTATTTTGTTCAATGCGTAAAGAATGTGATCGTGTTTACTATTTACAGATTTCATGTGACTGACGCAAATAAATCGATAATCTCACAAATAAGCGAAAAGAACTATTTTCACGTCATTTTTATGGGTGTTTTTGATATTTTTGACAATTTCATAGTATTTGAAAAAGATTAAAAAATCGTCTAAATTGTTGATTATATTATTTGTACAATAGTGGATTATTAAATGTTTAAATTATCTATCCCTGGATTTACACGGTTGTTTGAAAAATTCTTCCATTATCCGCTAAAAACATCTATTTGGACCTTTCCTTTGTTTCATTCAAATCGAAAATAAATAATAAACTGTAAACACCGTGTAAAAGCGAAACCGTGTAAATTTAGCATCGTGGGCCGAATTAGTCGAGATTCAAAAAACTAAATCGTGCGCCAATCCTAATAGTTTCTCGCTTGTTTTCCAACAAATTCTAAAGTTTAGATGCAATTTTCAACAAAAAAAACTATTAGATACTCCTTCTCTATAAAATGAACGAGTTGTAGGACAGGCTCTACAATTTTTGGCAATTTTCCGTAAAACTAGCAAGCCGATTGGAAAATTTTTTGGAGATGGAAAGCGCTTTCCATTTTCTATGTACAATGCAAAAACCATTCGTAAATATAAAAGAATACGTAACAATATAGAGAAAAATCATGTTCTTAAATTTTCGTCCATAAATTTAAATCCAATTGAAATTTTCCAAAACGGAAAACCTCATTTAATGCTTCTTGAAATGTCCTTTCTAATGCTGTTTTATTGATTGCAGTATTTACGAAAATAAGCAAGTTATCGATTATTAAATATTGGAATTGTTCAGACACCGAATCAAAAAAGGTGTAGTACAGGCCGTTCAGTTTTTGGTAATTTCCCAGACAACTAGCATGCCGATTGGAAAATTCCATCCAGATGTGGAAAGCGCTTTTCATTTTCTTTCTACTGGACAACAATCATTCTTGAACTTGTAAAATTGGCTAGATTATTCGTGAAAATATAGAAAAATGTGTAAAAATATAGGAGAAAATTCGAGTGAAATTTACAAAAACGAAAAACTTGCTCCAATACTCCTTGAAATGCTTTTTCTAATGCTTTATTATCCATTGCAATATTTACGAAAATAAGCGAGATATTTTTTGGCCAATTTCGTGGAAAACTGGGAAATTTCTAAAATACTTGGAAAGCGCTTTCCATTTTCTATGGATTAGACAAAAATCATTCGTAAATTCATAATAGTGGCTAAATTAAGGCGAAAATATAGAAAAATGTCCAAAAATATAGGCAACAGTCGTGCTCCTGGATTTTCCTCTATAAAAACAAATTCAAGTGAAATTTTCCAAAAGGAAAAACTTTCCTAATCCTCATTGAAATGCTCTTTCCAATGCTGTTTGACTTATTGCTATATTTACGAAAATAAGCAGGTTATCGATTATTAAAAATTGGAATTGTTTGGACATTAAAGAAAGTGCAAGGCCCTTCAATTTTTGATAATTTTCCAGATAACTAGCAAGCCGATTGGAAA
>JACDRP010001111.1:0-13461 GCA_013841185.1 Hycleus phaleratus | reverse complement strand
CACCTTTCTACTACAAAATTTTAAACTGGCATTTCAGAAAGTTATCCAACGCATTGTTTCAAAAGTCCCTAGTAGTTCATGATCTTAGCTTGTAATAAAAAGAAAGATAGCTTGTTATTACCAACTTAAAATATTAGTTTATCTCTCACAAATTACCTACTATTTAAATTTTGGCAAAAAACTCAAGTTTTCGGATATATTCGGCAAAACTAACAATACTAATGGAAAATTTCTTCCAGATTTGGAAAGCGCTTTCAATTTGCTATAAACTGAACGAAAATCACTGCAAAATAAAGAGTATCGGCTATGTTATGAGGAAAAATATCAAAAATTGTAAAACAGTCACGAAAACGACAAGCTTCAAGATTTCGTTCTATCGTTCAGAATTTCAGGTAAATTTCCAAAAATAAAACGCTATCCCATGTATTTTGAAGCACTCTTTCGATTTTTATCAAAATCATCTAAATCCGTTGGAAAACTACTGAGATATCTCTGATCAAACATCGAATCGAAGAGAAATCATCCTGAATTCATGTTTCTACTATGAAGATTTAAAATGACATTTTAAAGGATTATCCAACGTAAGTTTTTAAAAGTCACTAATGATTAATAGTCTTAACTTGCAAGAAAAAGAGAGAAAGAGCCATATTTGCTGGTATAGCTGCGCCAACTTTAAACAACTATTTCTCTCAGAAGTATCAATAATCGGCGACTTTTCAAATATTAAGTTGGACAACCTTTTGGAGTATAATTTGAGTTTTATAATAGGAGGAAAATTTAGTTTAATAAAAATTAAAACTTCAACATTTGAATTGAATTCCTACAAGTCTGTACTGCGACATTTGTACAGTTTTATTGCAGCCAATTTGATGATAAATCGCCGGATAATATTTGGGTGTGGATGGTAATAATGACAGTGATAACGATATTCTGTTTATTATTTGTGGTTGGTTGATGTAATTTTTTTCGAGGGAGAACACCTTGCTATCCGCGATAATCAGGTCGAGATGTGGTCGATTTGACATTTAAAAATCCAAATGGAATATTAATAATTAACATAAGCATCTGTTCAATTAAAATTGCAAGCATTAAAATGATTGATTTTATAACGTTGTTTAAAAGTGGATCAGTCGTCTATACTATATGTTAATATATTTTGTATAAATAATGATGAATTGAAAGGCAAAAAATTTATAATATGTATAATTAATAATGAATAATTTCTGCTAAAAAATATGTTACAAAGTGCATTGGAATCTGTCGGCTGGCACCCGGAAACCTTTATTGAAACATTATCGATTCCCTAGTGAGAATTTTCAGCTAATAGCCAGAAGCTAAAACAATGAGCAGATGTCAACAGACATCACAATATGCGACAGGTGAAAATTGACAAGCAAACTATTTTAATATCAGATCGTTCCAATGCGCGGATTAAAAAAAGTGAAAGTTGCAAAGATTTTGGCAGACTTCACTCAAATTATTGCATAATATTCAAAACAAAAATCGTTCCCATAGGCCTCGTTCAATTAACCGTTTCATTTTGATGTTTTCTCGAAAAAGATAGAAATCGTGCAGCAAATCGTATAATTGTCGGTTCGATATAATTTTGATTCGTAATCAATGTTAACTAACAAGATCTCGGGATGGAATAATGAAAAACTACTCGTATCGTTGGCCGTCCATCAAACCGTAAAATTACATTGTCTCGTTTCGTATAGCAAAACAACACGTCTAAAAATCGATTAGACTGTGAATTCAACTAAAATTAAACTAATATTGTTTAAGAATATTCTAACAATAAGTTTATACAGTCAAGAAGCTACAAGCTTCACAATATTGTGCTACATCACCGAAGAATGTTAACATTTGGTTTCTGGCAATTCGATATTTGTGTGTTAACGAGACGATCGAAAATTTATTTGACTCTTCGTCTTTCTATTAAATTTGTGAAGCTATATGGAAGGAATCGAAACAACAATCTCAAATAACACGAAATCCGTGTTACGCAATGCGAAACTAATCGAGTTACTGCTATACTAATCTAAACAATCAAATTATTAATTAAAGTTGAAATTCTAATGAAGATTGTAATTAAAATCGGAATGTTGTAGTAAAATTATCTCCTGCTGGTCGACTTAAACTTAAGCTACAGTTAATTTTGCAAATCAATCAATCGCCATCAATTTTAAACTCATTTATTCAATACAGTTGTAGAACAAAACCGTCCATTCTTTATACGGTTAATAATTTTAATGAGCTTCATATAGACATTATAGTAAAGCTGAATGCTAACTAACTAACCAAGACTGATTATTGGGGGGTTTTGTTGGTTGTTGTTGGTAATTTGATGTAATAAATGGAGATTTTTGAATCTTCGTTTGCCAACTACAACTAGTTGTTTTTCGAACAATAAGTGACGAAGCAAAGTATCAAACAATATTGGATTCTATTAACGATTGCTACCGATGTATCTGATCCAACAATAGGGTACCATTGGTGGCTGCCTGCTGGGACTATCCTGAATCACCTCCGTATAATTACCAGACTCCCCTCGATCGATTTACTCGATATACAATCAACGAATCCATCAATTTTAAATGATATCAACAGTAATACATTTCGAATCTAGACCGAATAAGTCGGCTTAATAAAGCCGTAAAACTTACTGGAAATAGTACCACAGCGTACCAAAACTCGAAATCGGGGCTAAATTGTCTAATTTTTACAATTTGGTGTCAAAATAGACCACAAATTTCCTAAAATTCAGACTTTGAAGTCATGCTCCCCAAGTTTATCTTATTTCCATTATTCAGCAGTAAAATTCGTTGATTCCATAATTTGAGTCAAAATACCCCAAAAATCTGACTACAAGTGTTCCTGTCTTTAAATTTAAATTGAATTGCCTTAAGGAACTGAGGCAAAAATGGCACAAAATAGAGTTTGATAATCGGAAGTTCTCTAAAATGGCAAATATCATGCTTTTTCATTTAAATTTCCATTTTGTCTATCTGTATTCGTATCGAAGTATGTCCTCTGTAGAAAATTTTGTTGAAAGCTGATGATTTTTGATAAAAATTTTGACTGAGTGATTTTAAGTAGCAATTGCCGAAAAATCTGAGAACTCGGTTTAAAGAACAGGCAGAAATAACACCAATCAGAATTCTAAAACCGAAAGTTCTCTAAAATGGCAAAAAATTTCAATTTTAAGCACTTCTATTCGCTTGGTCGTTTCCCAAAATTTGTCCTTTGCAGTATTCATTTGCAAAGTTGTTTGGAAACTGATGATTTGAGAGAAAAAATCCTACAAAAAACTGACTACAAGAGCCTGAATGTCCCCTTCTTAGTCATTTTAAGTAGAAATAGCCAGAAAAAGAGAATTCGGCTTAAATAATAAGAGAAATAACACAAAATAAGGCTTTAAACTCGAAAATCCCCCAAATGGTCAAGCTCATAAGAATTGTCTCTTTTCACTGAAATTTCTAACGCTAATCTTTATTCATATCAATTTGCTTATTGTCAATTTTTCAAATATTTTAAATAACAAACAGAAATTTTATTTTCTTGAACAAATAATTCGTAAATTCTTCAAAGACAACAGCAACCAATGAACACACGAAGAACTTGAGATTAATCAAACTTGGAATTGTAAAGTTGGAAAATTTAGGGGAATTTTGTTACCAACCTATTTTTTGGCGGGTCTATTGACCAAATTCAACATTGTAAATTGGGCGTCCCCAAAAATGGGTTGGTATGATCAAATTCCTTAGTTGCTGTTAGTAACTTTTGCAAACTTGATTAACGCCAGTTTTATTGTTGCAATTCTGTGATGATGTTGCAATATTTGAAGAAGCGAGTATTTCTTTTTCTACTTTGCTCATTTTACATTAAAATCACTTGATTTATTGAAAGAAATGATTAATATTTCCGATATTTTTGATTTTCCTTATTATTTTTTACAACTTTTGTCGTTCGATTATCTCTCAATTATTTCTGTTTGCTAATTCAAAATAATTAAATGATTGCTCAGCAAAATTGAACCGAAATTGTGAGGTTAAAAATTGAAGCATCAAGAACACCTGGGAATTTGGTTACACCAATCCAGCTCTTTCAATTTCACCTAAGAACTAACAATTTGAAATTGCGCGCCCACGAAATTCCCTGAATTTTTTAACCATACAGTTGTAAATTTGATTAAAATCGACCTAATTAAGTGGCGGTGAAACTTTTTTTTCGAAAATTTGTGAATTATTCATCTCCGTGTTTCTTTCTAGTGTTGTTTTATTTAGAGAAATGCTATAATTGTTGATGGTTTTCTAATTTTCACTGTGATTGTAAGACCATTGAACAAACTATAAATTTCGGTGTCTGCAGTTTGGAAATTTCAATCATGTAGTGGAGTCCGCGTCCGAAACCGGTCCTTAAACGTACAAATGCCCCGCCAATAAATCAATTAATAGGAAATCTGACAGACGTCGTGTAAATGAGTAATAACAAGTTGTAAATGGTCAATAATCAAACACTACACGACCAATGTATAGACACATCTTATATACCAATATGAATAATGGACCGCATGGATCCATCGAACTTTATCAGGAATGTTGTCGGATTACCGCCGGCATTTCGAGGTCGTAATGTGACTTATTTGTCATAGTGAAAGATCCCTCACATATACGATAGGGGGCGAGAGACTACATAATGATCCACAATATAAATCATATGATAATAGGAGTGAATAAGTAACAAACGTTGAATAATAATAAAAGTTTTTGTATCTTTAAAAAAACAACTCGAATCGATCGATCGACTGAGATTCATTCGGAAAGAAAGGCCCGATAGAAATCGACAAAACAACCCCTTTTAGACATCTGTTTTCGCCACCTGATCCCGACTACCTGTCTCTAAATATTCTCCCTAAACTAGAGGGTGTTGTTGTTGTTTTTTTTTAGTCATTTAACGCTGCTCCAATCACGCCCCATTAGTCGTACGATTTTGACAGGTATTGTGTTAAATCGTTGGAGGAGAATTTAACAAGTCGAAATTCTATTATAGTTTACTATTCAACAAATTTCTTATATTTAATATTACATATCGTTTATTGGGTGGCCGCCCTTTGTGATTTCTAATTAAGCTACAATTTATTTTAAAGTTCAAATATGAATCTCTTAATAAGGACGAGGATTTGATTGACGTGCGTTATGGCTTGAATAAATGGCGATAGATATTTCATTCGTTATTAAATATTTAAATTAGAATTTTAGGTTGTCGGTTTTTTTCTTATTCCATCATCTATTCATGTACTTGTTGTCGAGAATCTGGCTTATAGGGCAGATGAACTAGACGGCTAGACAAGTCGGGTAATTATAAAAACTATCTAGTTATTATCTTGATATTACTGCACCTTTTCATTTAATAGAATAAGAAGAAAGAATACGTATCACTTGACGAAATACGATGGAAATTTAGAATGCATTAAAGCCAGCAGCTGTGTGTTTATGTATGTACCAAAAATACTGATCTGATTCAATATATTCCGATTATCCATTATTGGTGCGGATAATTAGTTGAAATGGATTTTCTACAATAAAAATACACAAATAAATAAATCGCAATTGTGGATGCATAAATATTAAAAGCGGACGTTTAGATTTACATAACCAGCCTGTAACTTAATAATCCCCAACAATAATTTAGCGAAATCGTAGCCTAGGAATTGGCAATACAATAACCAAAATCCACTAACTCACACCGTAACTGTCCCCATTTGACATTTTATTGCTCTCAGTACGGCTACTACCAACCATATACGAATTAATAATCGCTCTCGATTCAAAGAATAAACTTCTATTTGAGAGGGTGGACTCTTCGCGTCCACCTGTCCAACGAAAATCTGATATTAATCAATCAAAAACATAGGGCGATCTAATAAACTTTAACGAATAGAAAAAACCAACCCCGGAAAAGAAGAGTGGTAATTTAAAAATTTAAATGAGCCACGTGTCCGGAACAATAAGTCCTACAGCACATGTACAACAACGTCTAATAAATAAGAACGATCGATTTTTTTCGGTTTACGACTCTACTACTACAATCGACTTGTATTCAATTTAATTTCAATTTTTTTAATTGTTTGAAACACGGTGTTTGTTGTAGACGAGTGCACCGCTTGATTGTTGCTACAACGACCACACACGTTATGATTAATTAATAAAATTAACCCCAACAGATAAGTTTTAATTAAACATTTTATGGTCGATTTTTCTGGTAAAACTTCCAACAATCGTACTGTTGGCAGAGGCGTAGTTGCTCAATTTTCGGCCGCAATTCGAACCCTTTTCGGGTTGAAAATTTGCAAATTTGAAACACGATTCTAAGCTTATCCGTGATTTTGTTATTATTCCAAATTCTAGGAAGTTTCCGTTGTCAATTAACAGTTTTTAGAGCGATGTTGCTCTTAAATTGCCAAAAAGAGGAGATTTAGGCAGTTTTGGCCAAATTTTTGTTATAAATTGACGATTCTAAACGAATGTTGCTAATAAAGACCGATTTTGCTTTTGTAATTTTTTTGACTTCCTGTTTTCAGTCACATTTGATTTGAGACAATTTTAGCCTCAATTTTCAGCCTAATTTTTAGATCTTCTGGTCCTAAATCGGAGTAATTTTAGCTCTAGAAACGAAAACAGGTCAAACATTGACTTTTAATAGCAATTGTTAGCCTTATCTCGAGTTCTAAATTCTAATAAATTTACCTCGAATTTACCTAGAATCGAGAAGAAGGCTAAATTTTCATGTTTTTAAAATCTCAATTTTTAGCCTAATCGTGAATTTTAATACATTTTCGTTCGGAACCATCACTTTTTAACAGTTTTGATTATCAAATTTTGCACAGATGCCTTTTATTTCAATCTTTAGCCTTGATCTTAAGATCTTATGGTGCTAAATCGGAGTAAATATAGCGTTCGCATCGAAAATAAGGCTCAATTTTTATCGTGATTGAGAGTCTTAACAAATTTTCCAATTGTAATCACTTGGCTACCTAATCCTGCACACATTTTTATGTTTTTAATCGCAATTAGCCTAAATCACCAGATCTGAAGCCTTAAGTCGGAACAGATTTAGCTCTAAAATCTAAAATTTCGACGCTTTTATTCTACTTTATCGCCAAAATCTGAACCTTTAATGCAAATTTTAACAATTTCTTTATACTAAGGCACTACTTTTTAGCCCATTTGGCCACCGAATCCTGTAAAAACACAAATTTCAATGCTTTCATGGATTGTGGCAGATTTTCGAATTTCTAGTCAATTTTAACCGACAATTTGGATACTCTAATAAATTTCTAACAATTTCTCATAAATTCTATTGTAGACTTACAGATTTGAGGGTGCATTTTTGATTTGTGCCCCTTAGGCCTACGACACTGGCCGTATTCAGTGATGTTATAATTAAATAATGACATAAAAACTTTCCGATAGAAATTGTAGATAGTCGAGGGTTGATGTTTCGTTATTATACCGACAAATTGTACAAATTCGAGCATCATATAGAGGAAAAAAACCGAAATAAATGCGTGGGGTATAATGTTGGGTTTTCTAATAAGCAGGTGATCCGTACATATGTGTTGTTGTTGTTGTAGTATAACAGAAAAAAAATGATATTCACCTGTACTAGAATGCATTACGAATGTATAAACGAAAGCAGCATAAATGACATACTTTATTAAGTCTAATTATTTAATAGGGGTGGTGTTTTTGATAAGTCGTATTCCGGCCACCGCCGTGCTGTTGCAGTAATTCCATTGGAATTCCTTTTAATTTCTATAAAAATTGATATTTCCACTACACAATAATAGATAAGATTGAAGATTTATACGGCGCCACCTGTATAGTAGGACCAAATTTGAATACGGTAGCCAATTGAGAAAGAATCTATGAATTCTGAAATGAATTCCTGAAGTACAGATGTCTAATATGAGAATATACCAACAAGACATTGACCCTCTGGATACCCTGTTAAGAAATTTAATTGATTTTTCAAGCCGGTTGAAATATCTCGATTTTTTTATTACTCTACTTTTAATTTCTTCATCTACTAGATACAGATAGATAAACCCTTTTCTCGAGCACCTGTAGATATTTTTATTATTTTTATAGTTTAAGAAGGGTTTATATGTTCTTCCAATCGATCATAAGCAAGTTCTGTGCGATAGAGACTTCCTGCAAGACTATTTCCTGTTGTCTATTCCTCTATTTGAATATTGAATTATCTAATTTCGATCAATACCATCTGTTTTATTATAGAAAATGTGCAAGTTAACGACAACAACTTGTTAAATTTGAATTGACAGAAAAGCTACCAGCATGCCGTTATTTTCAATCAACGATAATTGTGGCAAAACTCGATAATGAGTATGTTTTGAACGTTTTTGATATAAGAGACAGATTTCCGTAAAACAATTAAACTTGGATTGGAAAATTGTTACATACAAGTTCTAAGATAAATTGTGCAGTTATTGAAAAACTACAGATAAATATATTTGCGTGTCACATGTTTATAATTAGCAATGATTGTAGTATGCCTGCAGCATTAAATATTCATGTTTTTGTTTGTATAATTGGTGTGGGAAACTACTCTAGATGATAGACCAATTTATTGGTAACTCCGAACGATGTTAATCTCCAGGAGCGGAAATCTTTCAACTATTTATTATAACAAAACTAGCTTCTATTCTACTATTGTTAGTAATTAATTATGTAAATTTATCGAAAATATTACCCCAAGTGCTAGCCAAAGGCATACAAAGAAAGTCGTAAATTAAGCAAAAATTGTTTTTTAAACCTCCTTATTTGGACCTAATTTCTTCTTAATCTCCAAGTGGTTGTCAATTATTTGACTCTATTGATATTCTGCAGTATTGGCAAGAGATTAAGGTCGCTTATTTACAATTTCAAATCAAGGGAAAGCTTATTATCATTTTTATTTAATTGGCTAATTAATGTAAAGTCTTATTTTCGTTATGCAGAATTGTTTAAATTCGGTTAAAATTCGAATATTGAACAAAATATCAGGGTGATTATAATGAGAGATGTTTATTGTTTTGTTCAGGTCTCATTTATTTGTATTTTCAGGGTGGTTTTCTAACTTATTGTTTTAAGCGCCAAATTTTCAAGTTTTTTTTCAGAAATATGATTTTCAGCTAGACTACCGAGTCTGGCAAGAGATTCAAAATTAGACAGTTTTTGTCTTCTTTTTAATGATTTTAAACTGAAAACAAATCTTCAGTTTTCTAAATTAAAAAAAAATAAGCTAGACTTCTGGCTTATATTTTTATTAGTAAATGATCTAGATGCGTTTCAAGGAACGAATGAAACTTACAATAAGAGACGCATTAGTCGTTCTGAAATACACGTCAAAATTAATTTTTAATGAATTATTTAGCTCTGAAAATACCCGAAAATTGCTCAATTGACGCTATTTAAGAGTAATGCCGCATAATTTAGAATGAGAATTTCTAAATTTTGACTAAAATTGAGGAAATTCGCTCAAAATTGTGCCACTCAACCGTAAACTCCGCTGATTAATCTTCTAATTTAAACCTACGGAAATATCGGAGAATTACAGAAATTGCTCAGTTTTCTAATCTTAAAAAAAAGGATTTTCAGCTAGATTATCGAACTGCACTTCTGTAGGATTCAAGGGCTAAATGGGCCATTACAAATCACAATTTAAGTCGTTCTAAAATATCCCTCAAAAATAGTCTTTTAATACATTATCAGGTGTTAAAAACGCCTAACAATTGCTGGAAAATTTACAATTTACAATATAATTTACAAGAACAATCTCTAAATCTTTACTAAAATCGAGGAAATTGCTAAAAATTAGGTCGTTTTTAACAATTCAACAGCAAATCCTGCTAATTATTCTTCTAATATAAACTGTTAATGAAATTCCGACTCAATACCGGAACACTTGCCCAAAAACCTGATTTAGAATAATTATTTTATAAAAAATCGTAATTTATAGCAGAAATTATTCAGTTTTGGACTCAAAGATTCGAAATCAAAGTCAACTGGAATTTAAAAATTGAATTCCTTGTAATTGAGAGGTCTGCGCCATCTATTGACTGTGGTTAGAAGGCATTTGAACAGTTTAAAGCTCAACGACGAGAGCTTTAAAGATTTAACTTCGACTACCGCCCGATAGATGTCGCCTTTAATTCTAACAAAATTCAAATTTTCATGGATTTTAATTACAACAAAACTGGTTAATGTTCAATTCATATGCCAAACAAATCTCTTACAATCGATTTTCACCACAACAATAGAAAAATATTAGAAATTACAGTAAATTACGGTGCTCAAGGGTATAATTTAGGTGACCTAAAATCGGACAAAAAAATAAATAACAACATTGTGTTTTCTTGAACTGAAATCAAATATTGTCATTTGATAGCAACTGAAAATCAACAATTCAGCAATTTATAAACAATAATACAAATTATCGTTAATCTAGATATTGGAAGGAAACGAAAATAGTTGGAACTATAATAATCCATCATTATTAATTTTTCTGTGGCATCGAATCGTTCGGCAAACAGAATATACCGTGCCGATGGATTAATTCATCCTCTGCTAAGCCTTCAGGTATAAAAACGTTGCGTTTCGTGAATTGATCAATTAATTGCTCTAAAATTTCACAATTGAAACGATTCGAACCGAGGTGGATCTCTTTTAAATTTCGCAAATTCCCCACAAAATCATCCACATCAATATTAACCAGATAATTACGTTCAATATTGATAAATCGTAGATTTTCTAGACCGACAAATGATGATCCTTGCAGCACAGAAATTCTGTTATCTTTCAAATTTAATTCACGTAGATTTTTTAAACGTCCAAACGGATTTCCATCGATTTTAACAATTCGATTCTTGCTCAAATCTAACGATTCCAACTGCTGTAGATGGGTCAAATCGGGTATTTTGGCGAATCGATTCCAGGCTAAAATTACCGTTTCTAATTCGTTCAAATTTCGGAAAAATCCACCATCTAAATTGCCGAAATTATTGCCACCCAGATTTAAATAAATTAGATGCGGACATGCATCGAATATGCCGGTTGGTAAATGTTGAATTTGATTCCAAAATAAATCTAAATATTTCAATTTCGATAATCCCTGAAATGAATCAATATAGAGCCGTTCAACCATTGTATAATTAATGATTAATGTTGTGATTTTCGGTAATAAAATAAATGTCTTTGCTGGTATTTCTGATAATATCGGTAATAATTTTAATGTTTCTGTATAATTTCGTAACGAAATTGGTTCGATTCTTTTCCCATGGATTAAATTACATTCGGTAATTGCGCCGATAATTGTACAATTTATAGCACAAGTAATCCGTAAAGTTGATACAAAAATCAAAACCAGCCACAATATCCCCATTTCGAGCACCTGTAATTAACCAATTTATAAAGACAAAAATTATTTATTTCAGATGAAGTACAATCAATTTCTACAAGCTGTACCCGTTTCCGAAACGCCTCCATCAACTTTCTACCCATAAAACTCTCGATAATTCGCCCCAATTTCACACAATCAAAATCGTTATTATCGAGTCTAACGTTTTTAACTAAAGGCAAATTATTTAGAACATTGCCAACGGGCAAATAGACTAAATTGAGCCACCCACGAAATGCATCAATTTCTATTTGTCTCAACCGATTATTGTTTAAATTCAACATTACCAACGATTTTAAACCATCAAAACTACCCGATTTTGAATTAAAAATATGGTTACAGCTTAAATTCTATTTTTATAATTGAACTAAAGTCGTTAAACTCGAGTTGATTGTGTGAAATATTCAGCTCTTTAAGTCGTGTCAGTTTACCGAAAGCTTCCCGTTCGACAATTCTGATTGTGGCTTAAATAGAGGAATTTTAAATTCGCCAGTCATTAAACACGCTATTTTCTATTGTTGTCAGTTTTTCCGGTAGAAAAATCGGGGTGATTTTCGTTAAATTTCGAAAAGCTCCCACTTCTAATCTTGCGATTCGATTCTCGTTTAAATCGACTCATTTTAGACGAATAATACCCCATTGTAGTTGTTTTGACCCTTGAACCGCAGAATTGGCCGACATCGGATAATTTTCAAAGGATTATCGGTTGAAATTTCCACTTTTACACAAGCTGTGATGAACCAAGTCGAGTTGCATTGATCGAAAGATTCAACAATTAGAATACCGATGATTAGAAATAATCGCCGCGTAATTGTCTTTCAAAAACATATTAAAATTTTGAATAATTGTAACGGCGATGTTTGTGGGGGAAAACTCGGTCTAATATTGGGAAATTGTTGGAAATTATCGAAAATTTATCAATAAATAGAGTGACGCAACTGTTAATTGTGAAGTTATCAAACCAAGGTTGAATTCGAGTTAAATTTGTGATTCCTAGGGGATAAAGTTGAAAATAACGTCAAATTTTTATAAATTTTATTTTCCCAACTAGCTATTGCTACCATTTCCCGTTTAGCGTCCATTTCGTATAAAATAGAAGACTAAATTAATTCTTACAGTCGATTCCGTTAACAGCTGTACTCGATTTTGATTTCCCTTTAGCAACATTAATGTTTCTATTTTTAAAACCATCAACAATCGCCTTTAATTTGGAGCATTTAAAATTATTTCCATCCAAATGGATTGTTTTAAGATTCGGTAGATTACTTCCAATATTATTAACATCCAAATCTTCCAATTTATTGTTGGTTAGATCGAGTTCAACAAGCCCTGAAAGTCCACTAAATGCGTTATTTTTAATTTTACCAATACTGTTCTTCTTCAAATACAATTCTTCCAACGCTGTCAAACTCTTCAAAGCTTTCGGTATTCCCTCCAATTGATTGAAAGATAAATTCAAAACTTCCAGCGATTGCGACTCACCGAAAGCACCATCGTGGATTTGCTTGATTTTATTGTGATTTAAATCTAACGTTTTCAAATTTGGACAACCATCGAAGACTTTATTCTCTAACATTGACAATTGATTTCCATTCAAAAGTAATTCATCTAAATTTTCCAACTTCTCAAACGCTTCCGGTTCTATTTTTGCAAGGCCAATCGATTTGAGTTCGAGACTTTCAAGATTTGGTAAACGTTTAAAAACTCCAGCCGGTAGTACTTCGGCTTTGGATTGGAAACGGAGTACTCGGGTGGATTCAGGAGCGCGCAACGGGTGGCCTTTTACTAGTCTTTTATTTTTGCATTCTGTCTCGTAAGATGTTAGAGGAGTGCACGTTTCGAAGGATCTATCGATGAAAGTAATCGTAATAAGGATGATGCTGAATTTTTGCAACATTCTTAGTCTATTAGAAAAAAATTTCGGTTTTATATTTAATTAGTAGAAGTTTAAACAAAACTTAGCTGATTTTGTTTAGGGAACATTCAAAGTAGGACTGTTAA
>JACDRP010001110.1:0-13462 GCA_013841185.1 Hycleus phaleratus | reverse complement strand
AATATGCCGAGGACTTCGAAACCCGGTTTGAAGTGGTTATAGATGACCGCCGCGGGGTAAGAAACTGGACTGATCAACTGCATTACAGATCACCCAGCTAGTTTACTGATGGATCAAAAATAGATAAGCATAGGAATATACAGGTCTAATTGTAGCCTTGGCAAAAACCTCTTGCAATAGAGATGCGTGACAGAAAATGTTTTCGAAGAAACTTCACCGAAAGTTAAGCAGCGTTGAAAGCTCTAAAGCCCTATAGTCTTGAGTCAAAGACCGTCTGGGAGTGTCGTTAATCCCCGAAACTACTGGCAAAGGGCAATAAACTTACCCGAGCTTGGGTAGGACATCAGGAAGAAGAAATGAACAAGCCGATGAACTAACAAAAACCCAGTGGAAGAAAGAGATTTGCAGATGGGCAAGGAGCAATAAAATGCTCCACTATTCGCCTAAGAATGCTAAGAAGCTTCTCGATCTTTCAAGGAACGAATGAAGACTCCTAACGCAGCTCCTCTCCTCTCAGCGTGGACTTAGCTGACCGTGAATGGTGTAGATTAAGTGAATTGGAGAATGAAACCTCCGACCACATACTACATATGTGAATGCGTAGCGTTGGCATGCAGTAGGCTTATTTACTCCGACGGCACAATTTTGTCGCCTGTTGAGGTATGGAGAAGATCTCCTAGAGAGATAATTGACTTCGCAAAGTAGATATCCGTTCTGGGATAGCAATAGGTAGAGGGTTATGAACAGTAAATCATATTAGTCGCAGTTCAGAAAGGCTAGTTAGTAGCCAATTCATCCGACTAAACTAACTAAACATGTCAATAATTCAATATTCACATAATTCAATTCACTTTTTTCCTATTTTTATCCATTGCATTCTAGAATACCGCGAAATAAAATAAAATAGAGAAAATGTTTGCGTCATTCCGAGGCATTTTATGTGTGACTCATTTTTGAAAATCGCGATATGATCAGAACCAACTTCCCGATGAGCTACAAGATTCAAATGATCTAAAGGAGGTTCCTTCCGAACCTTCAAAATATTCTTGAAAACGATCGTCAAATACTATAAGAGCTAATACCATTTAAATGAAATGGATAAAAATAGGAAAAAAGTGAATTGAGTTATGTGAATATTGAATCATTGACATGTTTATCTCGATTCCAAAAAATCGCACATCTTTTAGAGAGTTTTTTGATAAACTTCCCGATGAGCTCTAGGGTTCAAATTTTAGTAGTAAATCCATTTAAACGAAACATACATAGGTATATCCTACTAGTCGGTAAAAGATTCGGAGAATGTTTTGAAAAATTGTAGTGGGATCCCCAGAGAATATGCACCTCATATACACCGTGTCGTGATTTTCATCAATTAACTACTTACACACAACGACTAAGAATGCCCAAAAGTTCCTCGTAAAATTGTTTGTCTCCATTGTTTTGTATTGTGATGACAATTGCGATATTGCCCAAAAGAAGCGTTTTTGACCAACTTTCTAATGGATTACAGGAGCCAACTTTTGCTAAAATGTTCCCTAAAGATTGCCCCATAGATCTAGCAAAATATTTTTGGAATTGCTCACCAACTAATAAGACTTAACTTTATGTAGTTTTGAATGGTCTATTCAATAGCAACAAAGACAAAAATGTCAGAAAAGGCTTTTTGCACAGAGAAAAGTGTTAGACGTGGCATATTTTATAAAGCTCCACTTAATAATTTTTCCCCCAAAACTATTAAATACCTTATAAAATTGTTTTTTGGCTAGAAAGTTTGCTTTTAACCCCTCTTTAGGCTACTATTTCGCAACTAATTATAGAAAGAACAAAAACATGAGTGGACCTATAATTTTGTTGAACACTCTAATAATTACCCTTTAATTTTCACTGGTGTATTGATGGATTCTCTACCCCACATCAAACACCGCATCTCTTCACCGGTCAAGCCGCGTTTCTTCAATGCATTTATTGTAACTTTCCCGACACGTTTCCAATTAGCCAAAGCGCCTTTTCGTTGCTTAGCTCGGGTCTTACTTTTCGATTTAATAATCAAAACACCACGTTTCTCAACGGTCGGATCTTCATTACTCGGACCCAATGATATACTGTACTCTTGTAGATAATGTTGGGCATCCGTTTGGGGTATAGCGCGCTCTAACGCTATGACGATTTTCGCCCACTGTTTCACCCATTCTTTCTCGCTTTGCTCAATCACATGGGCATAGGTATTACCCATCATTGCAATCAACATATTCAACAATAGAATCGGAACAAATACCATGAAAATAGCAAAAACTGTTTTACTAACAGCCGGATATGAGGTGAGTGATAATTCTTGATACTAGAACACAATTCTAATTCCATTAGGAAAATGAACGAAATTAATTGAATGCGAGATTACATCGTAATTGCCTAAAGTGATTTGAAATAGAGCCATCCAAGTTGAAGCGTATGTATTATACAATGAAGTTTTAACACCCGGGAAACCTTTATAGAGAAAATAGAACGATTGCGAAAAACCGAACAGAACAATCGTATAAATTATGCCAAATGTTAACATATCACCAGTTATCATACTGTAGATCATAGTGACAAACGGTCCAGTTAAACGAACCGCTCTGCAATAACAATAACATTAGTAACAATTAAATTAAGCAAGTGGTAACATAAGTGGAAACTTTGAAGAACAGTTTCTCGTTCATTTTTCAATGAAAATTTAAGATTTTAGGCTTGTTCAAAAGAACTGAAAATTTCCACAAAATTCCCCACAACTGTAAGCTTCCTGTGATAGAGCTTGAAAGATCCTTTGAAGAAAGCTTAAAAACTTCAATTCTAAGTGAAAAATAAAAGAGTAATAGTTTATCAAAAATTCCATTTTTTCTGAATTGTAAGCCGCAAATATTAAGAAATTACCCAGCGAAAAACATGAGTAGAAACCAAGAACCTGGTACAGCGAACACTAGAATCGCTTCTTCAGTCCGATGATCACCGTATAATCGGCACGGTATACAGAATAGAATCAACAAATTCGATACTAAAAATATCAGTTTCGGTGGTGAATTGAATTGTTGTTTGATGAAGGCTAGAATTCCTTGATTTCTAATTTCATCACCTTGTTGAAGGACTAAGTAGCTTAAAACACCTAGAATTGTACCAATTTCACTAACATATCTGAAAAAGATTGTATTTCAATGGAAAATCGAACAATCCGTTGTGTTCTTTAACTTTTTGACGATTCGTTACCATGACAATACTCTTTTCAATTTGCCATATGATGCAATTGTAAAGAGTGAACTAGAAGATTCGTTACCATGACAGCATTGTCATGGTCACGAATCGCCAAAGAACTTAAAGAATACGACTAAATATTTGTAATTTACCTAGCTATCACTGTAATATCATCCGTCAATTGTAATAGCGGCTCATCTGGATCATCTGGTCGTAAATAAATAGCTAACGATAGAAGAATTAAATGGGAAGCTAAGATTAATAGACGTTTTAAGAATTGATTCTAAAATTTTATAGTTTTAGTATTTGCGTTGGGAAGAAATTCCATAAATACCCTAGCAAAAGTTTTCCATTTCTCCTCTAATAATCGTTGAATAATTCCACCATCTAACATGGCTAAATGTTCCTCTTTTGTACCGTTTAGTATAATAAATAAGGCAGAATTCCAATCTAAAAGTATAACCAATTGATTTTCAATACTGCACGTTTCACTTAAATGGCTGTAGCTCTAATAGAAGTACCTATTATTTAAGAGCGATTTGGAAGATATTTTAAGGGCCCCGAAATTTGAATCTTTAGCTAATAGGGAAGTTAAAAACGCGCCAAATGACTCACAGTGGCTCAAAAATGGTCGCCACATGATTACTTTCTTATTTTTCTTCATTGCAATCTAAAGGGGAATTAAGAGAGTAGTCTATTCAAAATGCATGAAGTTCTACTTGAAGAAAGCTCTTGAAATTTGGTATACACGTATTTTTTCACCTGAATTACCTCTAGAAAATACTTCCCTTGTTCTATTAATCCCCGATATATGGGGTAGTACACCCTATTTCTTTATTTTAAATGGATTAATGGGCCGTATGCATAAAAAAGTAGTAAGATCTAAAAATAAGCAGTAAAAGCAAAAGCTTTTGCTTCTTAGAAAAAGTAAAAGCAAAAGTAAATACTTCATTTNCATATGCCTTGTTTAGAATCTTTTCTGAAACATACTTGACTGTCCTAGAAACTGTACACTGATCGATTCCAATGTCTTCTCCAACACCGGATCATCTACATATCTTAAGAAAACTTTCATCTGCTGTTCTGGAGAAAGAGCACCACCTCTTGTTTCTTAATGCTCCCCAAGAAAGTAATGAGCAAGCCACTGTACATGTAGTCGATCAAAGCGGTGTAAGTTTCGGAAGTCACAGTCACGACATTCTCTTCTATTTTTATAATTTTTTCGAACATTAACATTCATGAATGCGGCCATTTTCGACAAAAAAACTTGTTTGAAAAGTGCGAAGTTTAACACCAAGCAGACTACGCAACTTCGAAGCATTTGCTTTAATACAAACATTTTTATTCATCTAGATCAAAGGATTTACTTCTAAAAAAGTAAGTCCGAAGCAAATGCTACATCACTGAAGTCACATATTTAAGTAAAAGCTATTACTACACTTTTTGTGCATTCAAACCTAAGGATTTACTTTAATTTCGAAGTAAAAGAATTTACTATGCATATGGCCCAATATGTCTATGAAGCAAAGTGTTTAGAAATCTAGCAGACCCTGCTTTATGCAAATGTCACTTTAACTTTGTCATATTAACGAAGGCATCTCAAACAACAATAAACGTTTATTCATTATGAGAAAATTAATTAGGAGTATAAAATCATAGTAAATGTTCGAAAGTTTTTGATTCGTTCACAATTTATATTTTTAATATGCATTGACCCATTTCTGATTCGTCACAGAAGTGACCCCATTAATAAAAATCACGTTGATTCAAATCGGGAAATCTGGGTGGCCACCTTATAAGGCCATCGTTACCGATCCACCGATTTGGGAAATGACTAACAAGCTCTGCTTGTCTGGCTCTGAGGTGGGGCACCATCGTGACGATACCACATAATCTGTCTAAAATTAAATGGTACAAGTCTATCAAAGTAACATCTAGAAATTGTCGATATATTTCTACATTTAAAGTTCCATTAAATTCATGTAAAGGAAGCAAAGTACTATTTAATAAACCTCGGCAAACGTTAACACTAAATCTTTGTTGATATTGACGAGGTCTCACAACGTGGGGATTTTCCAAAAAACCAAACGTGATTATTATGGAAGTTATTTATTCAATCTCTTGTTGCCCTGAACATGTAGCTGGAGAACCCAGTAACAAAACTGCAGTCTCTTCTGAGTATGGTCTTGTTGCTATGCTTGCACAGTTTGTAGATGGTAAGGGTGTGAAATTTCGTGATTTAGCACACGCCAAACTAAACTCTCTTATATCCCCAAGATTCGCGTCATGATCACGCACTGCATGAGGGTACTAGGAGTTGCACGTATCCTACGGAACGATGAACTAAAGACGTAATGAGAAGGCTGTTGCCTTGGGATATATATCATGATAGGTACGGCAGTACTGATTTTCTGCTGCCTTAATATTGTACCAGACTACAAAATACAAATCAGGAGACCAGCAAAGACACTTTGGAATTCTGAATCAAATAGATTTAGAATTATTAGTCAAACCATCGAAATTGACTTCGAAATTCCGTTTGAAATGGTTATAGATGACCGCCGTGGGGTAAGAAACTGGATTCATCAACTGCATCACAGATACTTCATCTGGTTTGTTGATGGATCAAAAATGGATCAAGATATTGGTATAGGAATATTCGAACCCAATTACTCATAGGGCATCCACAGCCTCAAGAAAGTCCTCTTCCATTATGCAAGCTGAAACTCTTGCAATAGAGATGTGCGCCAGAGCATGTTTACGAAGAAACCTCAACAGTCAAGCAGCGTTGAAAGCTCTAAAGGCCTGTAGCCCTGAGTCAAAGACTGGAAGAATCGTTAATCGCTCAAACTGCTAGCAAGCGGCAATAAACTTACCCTAGCTTGAAAGCCAGGACACCAGGAAATTAGATGAAATGAACAAGTCGATGAACTTGCAAAGGCAGGATCTGGCAAAAACCTCTTGCAATAGAGATGCGTGGCCGAAAGTGTTTACGAAGAAACTTCACCGACAGTTAAGCAGCGTTGAAAGCTCTAAAGCGCTATTGCACTGAGTCAAAAACCGTCTGGGAGCATCGTCAATCCCCTCAAACTGCTAGCAAGGGGCAATTATCTTACCCTAGTTTGGAAGCCAGGACACCAGAAAATTAGATGAAATGAGTAACTCGATGAACTTGCAAAGGCAGATACTGAGGCTTCATTTGTAGGTCCTGGAGCGAATAAAAACCCAGTGGAGGAAAGAGACAGACGAATTTGTTCATCGATTACTCGTCTAAGAAGGCTAAGAAGCTTCTTGACTTTTCGAGGAACGAATTAAGACTTCTAACGGGGTTTCTGGCAGGGCATTGCTCCGTCAGATATCACCTCAAAAAAAACTGGACTTGGCTAATAGTGAAAGTTGTACGTTATGTGAATTGGAGATTGTAACCTTAGATCACATACTATGTGAATGCGCAGCGTTCGCACGCACTGGGCTTACTTACTTCGGCGGCACAATTGTGCCATTTGCTGAGGTTCGTATAAGATCTCCTAAAGAGATAATTAGATAATAACTAATTAGGTAGAAGGTTATGAACAATATAAAAGCGAAACATTCTTACCTAAAATGGAGAACAAAGAAAAAAATCAATATTAGGAACATCTTTGAGTCATTCTGAGTGATTTTATGAGTGTAACTTGTCATTAAAAACCGTGGCACTGTTAGAAACGATTGTTTTTTGCCCAATTTTCTATGAACTACATGCTGGCCCGGATTGAACAAAGCGGATCTGCGGAGGTTTTGCACCAGGGCCAACCACCATCAGGGGGCCTTAAAAAGAGCACTTTAAGGATCTAAGGTTATTTTTTGTTTCAAAAAATTTCGACTGGATTTAGAGTTACAGAAGAAAATTTTGAAGCATGTTCCTTCATAACTTAACTAATGTTGATTAATTGTCAATAATTTAGATCGAATTTATAGAAAATAAAAAGTGCTTTCCAAATCCGGAAAATTCGCAAAAATTGAAGGGCCTTATACTTTTATCTTCGATTTGGTGTACAATATTTAATAATCGATAATTCGCTTGTTTCCGTCGATATTTCAATGAATAAAATAGCATTAGGGGCACCCGAGAAGGTTTTTTGCTTTAGAAAATTTCAATAAAATTTGAATTTATGGACAAAAATATAGAATATGACTTTTTCTCTACATTTTTGCACATTTTTCCATATTCTCGCCAATAATATAACTCATATTATAAATTTACGAATGGTTTGCACAGTAAATAGAAAATGAAAAATTAAAAAACCTCGGGCAAACTAATTGTTCAACAGGTGAAAATTACTAATGATTTTCTTAATTTTTCCCGTATTTTCATACGGCCTTCATTACGTCCGTTCCTAATGTATGAGTTTTCCGAAAAGGCGACATTTGATGCTCTATGTTTAAAATTGTAGAAAAGATCTTCAACAAACTTTTGCCATTTTTCTGAATTTTCCGGAAAACTACCAGACCGATTGGAAAATTTCCTGCACATTTGGAAAGCTCTCCCAATTTTCTATAGATTAAATTCCATATTCATAGCAAACAAAATGATATAAGCTGAGTTATGGGGGAAATTAAAAAAAAACACTTACTTCTAGATTTTCATCTATAACTCAAAATTTCCACAACATTTTCCAAAACTGCTAAATCCCTGCTATACAGCTTGAAATGCTCTTTTGCTCCAACTTAAAAAAATGAATTTTCATTGAAAAATGAACGAGAAATCGTTCGTCAAAGTTTCCACTAGTGCTGCCCCTTAAGTGAAACAGGCGCTATAATCTCTAGCGAAAACCTACTAGTTCGGCCATCGGGCAGTAGAGTATCTAAAGCATTCAAATAGTAGGCTGAACACGTTATATTACTGTAACGCCAGAATTCTTTAGCTGATAATTCCAACATTTCTCGAAAGACTTCGGCTCTGCCTAATTTACAAGCCAGCGTCAATGGCGTTAAACCAGCTTTATTTACAATCCCATTACTTGCCGGTAATTTGGGGTGTCGTAAAGCATACCCGAACATATCCTAAAAATTCGAATTATCAATAAAATATTCGATTTTTATCGTTTTTTTTTTTTTTACCAATTTGTCACAAACAACAACCATATGTAGGATCATATTACCGAAATTATCTTGAAGGTCCGGATGGGCTCCGTTGTCTAATAGAAGATTATAAACACTCTCATTGGCACAACAAGCCGCCCAAGCTAGCGGATATTCGCCCAAATAAGCCAAACCTTCATAATCCGTATGTTTGTGGGGTTTTAATCGTTGTTGATCTTTCGGTAGAAAGAAACTGCCAATAGCCCGTTGATTAACATTAGCACCGGCCTCGACCAAATCTTGCACTAATTCGTTATTATTATAAGCGATAGCCAAATGTAACGCACTAGCACCTAAATATTCTTCACCTTCAACCACATCCATTGCCAATTTCGGGAAACATTTAATCAACGTACGCGCCAATCGCGTATGGATTTTCGTATCGCAAATGATCAAAACATGAATTAGAGATTCACCCAACGAGCCGCGATACTGCATCTGCCAGCAGGCTTCGTGATCCACCCATTTGCCCAACGGATCGAAACGACTCAACGACGCCTCAATCGGTAAAGTGACTTGCTCGTTATCGCGGAACTTCCAACGTAAATACTCCGAACGATTGATGATTTGCCCTTTACCATCTTGGTACATCAATTGGCCGAATTGTTGGCGGATTAATTTCTCCACTTCTATTTGGCCGCCTTTATTGTAAGCGTCGATTAATTCACCGGTTTTTTTATAATTGGCCAATTTGTATAGGAGACACTGGTCTTGATTGGAGGCTTGACTGATGACACGGTCCAATATCGAGCCGCCTTGGTAATTGTTAATTTTGCGTTTCTTGCACGGTTTACATACACTCGCCCCCATATTTATCTCGACTGTTGTCTAATCGATACGTTAAGGGTCAGGGTGAGTGGCGAATTATGTCAAGGTATAGAAGGGGGCAGAGATCGTACAAACTGGTACTAGATAATGCAATAATTATTATTGAATTCGAAAAGTAATATAAAAAAGTATCACACAAAAATAATCACATACAAAAATCGATCAACGATTAAAATTCTCTTTACCGCTATTCTTCCGCACCATCACCATCGATTTTGCACCATTACCAACTCTACTTTTATTCTCATTCAATACTTGATCTCTTTTTAAATTCACCTTGATTTGCGACTCTTTCTCTTCGGAACTACAACTGCGATACAAACCTTTCGATTTATCACTCCGATTGATACTCTGACGAACCTTTTTGATGCTCGATAGAATTTTCGGATCTTTACCAGCACTATAACTGCGTGTTAAAGTATGTTCTGATTTGGAAATTTGTGGTCGTTTCAAATCCGTCAAAGATCGCCGTTGTAGAAACGATTTTGTTTGTTGTTTTTGTTGATCGTCTTCGTTCAATGAATATCTCAATCGACGATTGTCGAGACTTTTATTATTCATTGATTTCGAGTGATCTGAGGATAGATTTGTATCAGTGTTATTTAAATGATTTTTGCACTCATTTTGTTGATCTGAGGTTTGTAATGGGGAGAATTTCCATTTATTATTGTGTGTATCCGGTGTAGATTGGGCTACTGGCCGCATTTTAGGCTCCTAAAACAATAACAGAAATTATTAATAAAGAAAAATTACGATTTGTTTTAGATTTACATTAATTGGTGTGCTAGTTTTCTTCAATTTATTCTCAGTTGTTGGTGTAGTTGCGCTGTATAATACTGAAAATTATTTAAAATTAACAATTAGATAATAAAATGCAATCATCTGGTCACTTTCAAATGTACAGTGGTTTATTTTCGAGGGTATTCTGTAATTTTNTTCAATTATTCATACGATAAAATTGTAGAGAATAAGATGGAAGCTCTATACAACAAGAATTGGCAATGAATTGTCGAAAAGTTACAGAATTCTATCACTTCTATTATTTTGGTCAACTACAATTATTTAATTTCAATTCTATCATTGGTATTTTCTAAATTTTTGATGATTCGTTACCAAAACAACACTAGAGACAATTTTATTGCTCCTTTTCAATTTTTCATCTAATACAATCGTAAAAAATGAGGTAGGAGATCCGTTTGGTGATCTTCAACGTTACCATGGTAACGGATCTCTTAAAGAGTTAGAGAATACAACTGTATTTTTTTTTCAATCAAACTTTGAACATAATAATTATAAAATTCAAAAACTATAAAGTTCTTATTAAAGCTTCTAAGATTTACTTGACTAAATTAACTGTTTGAAGATAATGTTGATTTACAATGTTGTCATGGTAACCGATCTAGAATAAGTTATAGAATACGATTGACAAGGAAAGGAATACAGCTGTCCCTCTCCGATTTTGATAAAATTTGGTATACAGGAGAGTTTAAAAAATAGTGGCTGCACATTTCTTTCAGCTGTCCAAATTCACATTAAGGGGGTGAAATTATCCCTTAAAAACACATTTTTAGCTATTTGGAAATATTTTTCAAATCACTCGTAGAAAATAGTCTTAAGAAGGATAGAAAATAAACCGCCTGTACAGTAATTTAATCACAATTCTCAGTGATCAAAAATAAATAAATACCTGGTGTTCTCATCATATTATCGATTGGAATCACAGCTTTTAACGGTCCAGTTTTCCTCTTCTCTTCATTCTTCTTAATCTTCAAACTGCTATTATTACTACTACCAATACTGGCATTATTTGTGGTGAAACTCAATTTACTCAAATTGGAATTATCATTTTGTGATAGACTACGATTTGAATGATTCTGTTTGGAATTTGGTTGTTTATCAGATGATCTCGATAAGACAATTTTCGGTTGTACAAATTCATGTTCTTTTGATTTAATCGACAAATCCAACGGTAGATCATCCGATGAACTCGATTTTGAATCATCTTGTGATGTTTTCAAACGTAAATCTAAAACTTCATAACATTCATTCAATTGTTGTTTTGTAGCTTTTTGATTTTCTATAGACGAATTACCAGAATCATCTTGATGATTATTACTATTATCGCTATTATCACCGTTATTATTATCATCAGATGGTGGTGAATTTGATTTACTCAATAGAATATTCGCTAAACTATTTAATAAAAGTTGTCCTTCCGAATTTTGATTGTTTGTATTTAAAATCTCTGATAAACTGTGCAACAATTCGCGTGGATCTTTTGTTAAAGAATTTGAATTGTGTTGATTCGAATCGTTTGTGGTTTCCGCGGATTTTTGTGGTAGTTCGTCGAAATTTTCAAAGGAATTATCGACTAAATTCGGTGGTGTTGTAAATTCGACTGTATAAATATTATCGAGAGCTTCATTGAAAATCGAACCATCCTCTATGTGGTCTGCCAGTTGTCTAGCCTCTATCAATATCGGATCTAACTGAAAAAATATGAGACATATAATCGTATTCTCTAACTTCTTGGCGATTCGTTACTATGACAACGTGAAATAATGAAATTGTAAAGCGTGTTGATCTCCAGCGTTGTCTTGGTAACGAATCTACAAAAAGTTAGAGAATACAACTCATAATTTAACAATTACTAAAATATATTAAAAATAAGAAAATATTTGCATTTATCTAATATTACATTAAAACTATTAATAAAAATTAGTTATGTATATTGACAGCCGCATTCTACAACTTTTTATAGATACGTTACCATAACAATGTTGTAGATCGATAATCTTGTTGATTAGATGAGTCTCCTTCAGATAATTAGTTCTGTTATTTTGGTCAATTAGAATGATGTTTTGTGGACAAAATAATAGAAACGATAAAATTAAGGCGGCTAACAACGTTGTCATGGTGACAGATCTACAAAAAATTAGAGAATACGACTGATAATTTTAGTAAAAAATGTTAATAAGAAGAAAATATTTATCTAATATACCAGAATTACTTATTAATGGGTATACAAATATTAATTATATTCACAGTTGTATTCTATAGCCTTTGATAAATTCGTTACCATAACAACGTTGTAGATCTATAATCTCCTTGATTAGATCAGTCTCCTTAATTTCTATTAATTTAGTAAACGACATTAATAGAAATGATAGAATTAAAGAGACTTAGAGCATTGTTATGGTAACGGATCTACAAAAAGTTATAGAATACGACAATCAAATCAATAATAAAATGATCCTTACATCTTCATTGGTCATTGTTGTAATTGCACTACTCCACAATTTATTTGTTAATAACTCCTCATCATCTTCTTTAATTGGTAAAGCCTCAGGTAGTGATGAGATCCGATTCAAGTGATTGAATTTGTTGAATTTCAATCGATCAAGGAAATCCCCCGAATTATATAAACGCTTATTCAAGATGTTCGTTGTTGTTAAATCGGCAACTTTAATCGATGAAATCGATGAAAACAGACTACTACCTAAACTATTCGAATTGAACGATGGATTGGTTGTATTGAAAACTGTATCGCTTATATCTTCCGATGAGTATAGGAGAGCTTCATTTAGTATATCATTGCTGGTATTTATCGATTTTTTCATGATTTTTAAACGTTCTATACCCAAAGATGGACGGCCGATATCGAGATCGTCTAGGTCGATAATGCCCAACGATTCACGGCCATAATCATTGGATTGTAATAAAAGTGATTCGCGTCCGAGTGTTTCACGGCATAGAAAATCACATTGGAAATCTTCGAAATTTATCTTCGATGGTGAAACGAATTGTTGTGTTGGATAAGCGAACTTTATCGGTGGTTCATCGAAGGGATTCGACGATATTAACGATGGTGATGTTCTTAACGGTCCATATTGGTGGTATTTTGGTGAATTCGATGGACTTGTAAATTCAATCAAATTCTCATTTTCCATTATCACAATAACAGTTACTACAAAATAAAAACAATAACAACAGTAAAGAAAAAATCAAATTTAATTTAATTAATATACCAATTTACAAATTTACCTTACCTAAAATCAGAAAATGTGGAGGAATTCTAGAATATCTTCAGTTTTTTCTGTTTAATCAATTTTTCCAAAAAAAGAACGTTGGAGAGATGTTTTTGTTGTAAATTTAAAAACCAGTAAAAGTACTACATTGCGAGGTTGCCACATTTTTTCGGTTTAGTTATCAATACTTAGACAGATGACGCTGATTCTCCAATTATAATAAAGTCACTATATGTATAAAGTACCGCAATTGGCATCCA
>JACDRP010001109.1:0-13557 GCA_013841185.1 Hycleus phaleratus | reverse complement strand
GAATCAGTTCTATTTTACTAAACCACACCCTTAAATGGGCGCTGTTGGATTTGAAGAATTTGCAATTATTTGTTGAAGTAAATAGATATTTTTCTATTTTAATTATTTTGGATTAACGTAAATTACACAAAGACGCATTAAAAATAGTAGAAATTTTGATAAACTAGAATAGATTATCAAGTGAAGTTATTTGAATGATGAATGTTCAGAATAAAAGACCAAAATCTGGATAGATTTTGTATTCAGTTTATCCAAAATCTATCCAAATGTTAAAAATTTCAACCATTTATCATTTAATGTTGTACTACTTTCTACTATTGTTGAAATTGCTTAACCTTTTGTATAAGTGGAATATTGAGAAGGGACAATATCTGAGTCTCTAGACGAGCGACAATTAACAATGTCCCTACAGACTTGTAACACGTGAACTATTTTATTTCATTAAAACGAAACAGAAGAAGCAAAACGTTTTTTGTTTTTTTGTTCTTCTGTATGGCCTACCTTAACAATTCCCTTTGTTTCAATTAAGTTGTATTTGCAAATGGGAGATAATAGCGAATTTTGAGGTCACCTTTGTACGATTACGAGGAGTGTTAATCATTTGTTCTCCCCCTATAGATATATTAATGATGATAATAGGAATCTTGGATTTATTTGAATGAAAATAAATGATTATTGCCTTTGTGAGAAATTACGTTTATATTGACATACGTAGTTGAACATTGTACGAAATGTAAGCATCGATCATGCATTCGCATCCCTTCGTTGTTCTTGATGCATACAACAATCTGCAAGTAGTCTGATGTTACGTGTATATGCGTGAGTCAGGAGGGTTGAATCAAGTCCTCAGGGACAGGGACCTGGATGATGGAAGTTACCAGTCAATCCTAGAACGCGTCTTTTCAATCTGCGACGATGAAGTTGCACCCTTCATTACTCCATACACATATAATGCGACTCTTCTACCGTCTAGACAATACGCATTTCGTGAATAATATTGGCCGACATCAACCTATAACTAATAAGAAATGTTGTCCAGCATTTGGGTTGAGTTTTATTGGTGCGTATGTCGCTCTGCTCACCCTTGTACTAAATGAGAACAAGTGATGTATTGTCTGTATAGATCGTAAATCGGCCACATTCGTGCGTACTACCTTCAATATATATTTATACGGCTTCACCACTGTCCAGCCAAAGACATATACACACAACCCAACAACTTACTATCCATATAGTCTAGTTGAGAATCATGCGGTGGCGTAATCTCCAACGTTTTCTGTCTTTCTTTCGCTTTCATCCGGACGACGAATTATAGCTCTTGTCACGGCTGTTCATTTGTAGATGGAGTTTTTATCCCCATGAGGACATCCCCAATCACGAGCCGAGAAAATTGCTTATCTCTGCAGGAGTCGACGGGTATGCGGGGCAAACGAATGTATACACGGGGTAGTAGTTGTAGTAGTCAAGCGGACAACTATACTAGGTTGAGACAATGTACCGCGACGATGACAATGGTTGTGGTGGTGGTGGTGTGACGGTAGTCTTCATCTGTGGAAAAGCATAAAGAGATCTGTCAATTATTCTCGAGTATGATGGGAATAATGGTAGCTCATCTTTTTAATGACACTTTTAATCAACAGCATAGAACCACCGGATGAAACGTTCACATTCATTTTGTGGGGATTTATTTAAACTTGTGCAAATGGAGTATTTTTTGTGACATTTATAAATAGCCGAGGTATTTGTTGAATGATGAACGTTCTTCAAAGTGTCATCAACTAAACATTTCGTGATATTTTCAATAAATTGAGTTTAGAACACAATTATTCGATTTACTAATTTAGGAATTGACAGACAATTACTCTATTCGACAATACTATAATTAACTGCATATTGATACGTTATCGTCCTTACTAAATCCATCTATAATTCGAATTAAAAATGTAACTTTATAGCTCTTTCATATCTTATTTCTCCTTTAAAACAGTAGTCGACTATACACATAGGTTGGTCGTAATTAATTTTGGGATTAGCTCATTTTCAGGAAGTGAGGGTTTTGTGTATAAACATATTTGTCACACCCCTATTACTAATACTACCACTAGTCAACAGTATGACTCGTTACGTACAAACAATTCTACTAGCCTCAAATTGTAGAGATTATTACAACATTTAATATACTACCGGTGGTACTTTTATTGCTCAATTTTCAACCAAACTTGATTTTATGGGAGAATTACAAGCAATCAAAACCATATACAAGTTAAAGTTTTAATCAGAATCGTTATTTGCAAATTTCTATTTTTATCCTTTTCGATATTTCTAACAAATATCGCAATCAAGACTGAGTATTGTATGTAGTTTCAGTCTAAAATATGCAGATAGATGTCATATTATTATGCACTTGTATTGTCGATTGGTGATAGTGAATGTGCCCTCATTATCATGCTTGTAGCAAATGTTGCACAGGGTGAAAATGATGTAGGCGACCACCTTCTAAGGGGGCTTTCTGTAATGGACATGGAAATTTAATAGCCGCACACAATTCCCGACTAAAGGACAAAAACTACCAAAACGAATGATCATTTTATGCTGAGGCCCCATTCATAGCCGTCACATGTATGTGTATTTTAACATGTGCATGTATTTTCTACGATTGTATTGTGAATAATGTCTGCCATAAACCGATTTAATAATCGACGGATTTGTTGTTTGTCCCCTTCATCATCGTCACGCTTGTTTTTACACAAAGGTTTGTTAGTGATTTGTTAACATGTGATTCTATTTTGAATGTGCACTTCAATGCAGACCTGCACATTTGTAAATTTCTTGTAATTTTGAAGCTCAAAATTTGTTTACTGTACAGATTGAATTGTACAATAGAGATGTCTGTAATTATATTTTTAATTAAGAATCTCTATTAAAACAAGCAGTATTATATTTTTGCTTAACATTTCATCAACTCTGACATATTATATTAATCAAGTCTATCTCGTTTTGTTAGATACACACGTCCATTTGCATATAAACTCCCCGAACAAATGCTCATTGCAATAAGAAGGCGGTCGACGGTAATGGATCCATTAAAGCCTCCAGTGAATGTGTATGTGTATATACATATATATATATCTATATTATACATATAGTGTGTTTGTAATAACGGCCAGCAAGCGACAAGTTATACCCTTCCAACACTCTACACTCTGTTGTTCGTCTGATATGATTACATTCGGGAGGAAGTGCAGGTTTATACGGCCCTCGGGCGGCCAACTGAGGTTGAATCCGCCGCTACGGGTCACCAGGTGACGATTTGTCACATCTCCAAGGCGGCAAACAAGCTAACGCCATTTCACGGACACTCACCAGAGGATTATGTAGTAACCCGTCCATTTTCATATGGATAATTGTAGCAATACAAAGATCTAACTATACGTATACCAACACATTGGTAGAGTTACAAACAAAATTATCACAATTAACAAGTTGAATTAGACTCTATTGAGGTCCTAATGTCTGATTCGTGTTAGAATATTAGATGTGTTTTAAAGACAGTAGAATAGATAGTGATTTTACAACTCAATTTGTGTGTGAATAAGATTCTAGTTTTGATTAAGTGCCTATTATAGGATCGATCGACACTAACAAACAACATACTGCATCCTCTCTAGTTGATATTTTTACAATCTGGCCACATTTTTACCAATCACCAACCCTATTGTAAACATCTGTGACAGGTTTTTCTTTCTGTTAGTACACAAAACTATGATGGGCCTATATTTCATCAAACAATACCATCTCTAATCATGAACGATCCATACACTGATCATTATTTCAACTGAACGAAAAAAGTGTACAAGTGCCAGCCACTTTGTTATGTTGGTTATTCGATACCGCCACAACCCCGCGTAAATAATTAGAATGATAATAGCTGGAATAAAAATTGTATAGCAAACAAGCCGATGGGGTGTCTCCCTCTTAGCTATATCGGACACTCTGAACTGTCAAAGGGGGAACGTCTGATAAATCTGTTTGCGGTGGTGGCCATCTCCTATTCTAAAGACAGTAGCAGGTTGTTGTTGTGTTGTTATAAAGTTAGGGGTGGTATAGATGTTTTGTATGTATAGTGTACTATGTACATTGCCTCTCTAGTTGGAATTTTTTCAAGCGAAAAATACAAAAGAGATTGTATAATAAGAGGGGTGATACGGCTAGCAATAGGGAAAAAATTGATTTTCATTATAAATAATAACATATGGTAACTGTATTAACGCTAGATTTTTTCTACAAAACAGTAATAATCGTTATTACAAACTTTGTAGAAATGAACATTCAAAGCAACATCAAACTTTGTCTAATCTAACTGGAGCTTTGCACTGTCGGTTGACCAACTGTAATGGACTTTAAGGTCTTGGTTAACCAAACACGAAGCCTTGGGATATCAAACCGATTGCAATAATTGGATTTAACATATACAACAAGCCAACTTTATTATCCCTACTTACATAATGTGGGTTCAAAGTAATTAATATTAAACAACATCATAGACTGGGTGAGTTTCAATCAATCACAACCCTACAAAATTAAACGTATTTATAATTAAAGTTAATTTAGATTATTAATGGCGATATTTCGTTTAGAAAAATTGCCAACATTGCAATTTATTTGCTAGTGAAAAGTTGGAAAAATTCAATTTGCCACACAAAATACCGGAACGAATAGTGGAATTCTTTTTAGAAATTTGAGAATTATACAGTTAGTAAGGGCTGGGGTCAATCTACATTTGTATTGAATAAAATAGAACAAACTTTTGTGTATATCGTATTGTATTAGAATGTTGTGGATATGTATCCCTCTAACAGATGTGCTAGTGAATAATTGATAGTATTGTACAAGTAGATTTCGATTTATACAGTCCGATTCAGTAAAGTATGGACAGTAAGCTAATAACTCTTCTATTTTTTAATCGAATGAAAAAAATTATACAAGAATTCGGGCAACATCTAGACGATCTATTGGAATTGGAAAAACCCGCTTACAATATTTGGAAATCGAAAAAATTGCGCAATATTGCATCGAAAATTCCTAAATTTGAAAATCAAAGTTGACTAGATTCGAAAATCCCGGTCAGGGAATCCCTTAGCCCACCAGCAAGAAATTTGTAAAGCGTGAAAAGACAAAATTTGATGGTTAACTTTTGAAGAAATGCACAAGTTGAATAAATAAAACACAAGTCGGTGGAGGAACAGATGTTTAGTGTATCGAATTGACCAAAATCTACTGCCCTTTAAATTTTATGTCGTTTCTTGCTTTAGAAATTTATTGCCGGTAGGCCGAGGGATTCCTCGAGTTCAATCACCCCGTCGAAAATTCACATTTTAGTTAACTTCGAGTTTATAAATTTTGGAATATTGCGCAATTCTCAAAAATTCCAAATATTGTAGAAGGATTTTTCCAATTCCAATAGATAGCCCTTGGAATTCTTGTACAATTTTTTTCATTCGATTAAAAAATAGAAAAATTATTAGACTTATAGCTTTACTGAATCGGACTGTATAAACTCCCTTAATCTACAACTTTTAACAAATTTATAAAGTTCTTGTAGAAAATTTCGAATTTGTTGTGATTATAAACAAGAGATTTATAGAAATTTGCTCGAACAACTGTTCGAATATAGGGCGATCAACAATAATAGAATTACGAAATCTCCGCTATTATCTCACCCTATTCAACCCTCATTAGATTTGAATCAAAAATCGAAATTTTATGAAAGATTCTTGCCGTTGTTTGATAATCTATCGCTTATATCCTGTCATATTACAAACTCATCAATCATTGAATAGTTGTAAGGATTGTTTGGGTTTATATTAAAACTTGAGACCATCGGTCAATTATGGCTTATATCTACAACTAAATTAATTAAATAAAGACTCTAAGGGATTCTTAATGAACCGTGTTTTCCGGTTGTTTTTTCTAGTGTAGTGAATTATTACGTAAATTTGACTATATAGAACACAACTAATAAACAGGGAGCAATTGATAATTCGTTTATAGCATTAACAATGGTGCATAATTACATAGTTCTAACTATAGTGGAATAAATGCGATTATATCAAACGTACATAATGCTAAATAATTATCATCGTTGCGTGTTGTGAAATCCCCGCAGACAAATTAGTGTTGTGCGGTCCAGTTGTCGAACGTGACGTACATTTGCCAATTGTATGTGTATTTGTTATTTATTGACATACCTATATCTGAAAATAAATTATATTACACATAGGTCGCATTTACAATAAATTTAATTGATCATCAAACAATCCGCCGTTCAACTAACACAAAAGAATGCCACCACTATTGTTCTATAAATTAAATTGAAACATTTCATAATTTCTTATAATAATTGGATAATAACTCTATTGAGAATCGTAAATAATTCAAATTATTTGTAATAAATCAACTCGATATCGATTTACAGGTGATTATTTCGAGCATTTGGCCGAACAAGTCTGTCATTTTTAAATTTTCGTATTGAAAAGAAATCAACCGAATAAATGTTTGATACACAACATAAACTTTATATTGAAATTCTAGGGCAAGGGTAGAAGAAATTCTGTTATTGTTAGTGTTGAGGGGTTGGACCAACCAGGCGTGACGCGATGCCAGATGCAACCACCTTACACCACTAACCATTACAATTAATTACTAGAATTTGACTTGAATCTAGTGATTTATGATTAGATAACCCTATCAAGGGTTATTTTACAATATCAACTAAACGAGAAAAATATACAACTGGTTTTTGTTGTTTTCACAATAATCTGACTGTTGCAATAGTCGTTAATGTTGATTGTTGTTGTAGTAATTTTGTGTTTATATACTTGGTAATATTGAATCGAAGGAATGTTATTCGTGGTAGTTATCGCATCTATTACAATAGCTGTGAGAGGTAAATACCGGTGTAATGGGCACGTGGCTGGCCGATGAGCACCAAGGGACGCACAAACACCCTACCAACTGCTTAGGTATCGTCGCCCGTTGTTTCAGACAATTGAATGGATGAAAATTGTCAAAACCACCACTAACAACAACAATATTACAATAACATTATCACCGGTATTATTGCGACAAAACGTTATCATCAACTTTGTTGTTGTTGTCAATTAATTTCCGATATAGAAAATTATTCCCGTGTACTGATGAAGGGGGTTGCAATTAATCACGTTTCGATAGAGTCGTGCTGAGGCGGAATAACGACCATCTTCCGGCCGAATTGTTTGCTTTAGTGGTGGATATGAGTAAATCTGTATTACAAGCCGTAAAGATGTTATATAGCTCTACTTACACTTTTAATAGCTTTAAGGTAAATACATTGTATAGTTTGATTTGAATGAAAGTTGAGTTGTAGTTTAATTAGAATGGTTGTTGTTGTTCTTGCTTTATTTAAACAAGAATCGTATACATGTTGTTTGTTGTCTTTAGGGTGTTCAATATCCTTCCGCGGGAAGCAATTCGTTTTCATTCCCATTGCAATCAGCCTCTTGCCGACATCATCTGGCGACCATTGAACATGTGCCGTGGGAATAACAGATAGTGGTAAATGGTTATTGCAACCAGCACGTCTCATTCACATATACCGTATTGACTTTTGGCATAATGTTTGTATATATTGGCAGTTTGGTAGTGTAATGGGCCTAGTGATCAGATCACCATCGATGGCGGCTTCCATATGTGGTTGTCGACACGACCGCAACAATGCGATAAAAACACCAACACAACAAATTAACTTCTGGCGCGCCGCCAGTAAAAACATAACCAACTTGTATTATATCTGTATGTGTGTATGTGATGCCGACAATACGATGGAACAAAGATGTAGTTATCGTCGATGTCATTCGATTAGATGGAAAAACACTAAAAAACAGATAACAATCAGTGAACGGGCACGCTATGGAACGTGTGGTAGCTTCTCGTTTTTTTTTGCTTCTCCTTCAAGTTGTAGTAGCTATCTAACTGTGGCCGGCGATAGTGAGCAATCGGATAGTCGTAACTGGCAGGCCAAGAATTGCCCTCCGGGGTGGCATCATGACGCCCGACCGCCGTCTTCCATCCACTTTCATTTACTGTCGCTATATCTCCTTAACCCTATCTGACGAAACATGTGCCGAAAAGACGGATGCGATTGCCGATAAAACCCTCCGAAAACAGGTAGGTGCCATTCATCAACACATTATCAACATTATTTTTTAACCCCCAACGAAAATTCGATTCTTTACATTAAAATACGGAATGGGGATGGGGAAAAGAAATCACCATCATCTAGATATAAATCATAATACAGAGGATTTACGTGATAAAGATTTTTTTGCTTTAACATCCCCTAACGACTGCTTCATCTAAATATCGGATTATTTATTCGTTTTTGACACATCAAGTTTAATCAACTTGAATGATAAGTTCTTCAGCTTTTCTATTTTTGTTCAAATGCAAAGTGGATATAAACATTATTTTTGATTTCTCCCAACATTCATCTTCATAATCTTCATTTCGCCAAATATTTGTGGTAAAACTTGACAAACCGTATAACAATGTGATGATTTATTTATTACTTTACAAAAGTGTCAACTTATTATTTTTTAACTTACTTCCGTATTTTTAACAAAAATCTGTTTCTTAGTAAAAACAGGTAGAAGTTGTAAATCAGTTGTAAAGCGTGAGAAATTCAAAATTCACCCAACTACTACCCGGAAATCTGTCAACCCTTCCATCTACTTGGAGGAAATACGTTAACAATTCGTAATATATCGAACCCTAGATAGGTCCATTAATCAGTTTAAAAGTGACAAAAGTTATGAAATTAGCTTATGATTTATTCCAACATTATTTTTAGATTAGACACATTTTTATTAATTGTTGTTTGAAATAAATTAAAAATTAGAAAGAAGACACCCTATAGAATCTCTTCTATTTCTATCTCTTGTACCTCTTTTATTTTAGCATTTGACTGATGAAACTGATGTTTGTTGTGCATAGATTTACGTTTTATAAATAAACTGAGGGATGTTGTGTGATACCGAAATTGAATACATTTATGTACGGATAGAGTGATGGATTGGGCAAGTAGGCCAGGGAATTTCGAAAAGCTCAACAGGATCCTGCACTCGACCAACTGATTATCCTGCCACCTCTTCTTTATTCTAAACTTGATATGTACGTTGTATAAGCTGGAAATTTAGAGGGTGAAAATTTACAACACATTTATACCTTACGTGTTTTTTTACAGGCTAATTCTGCCACAAATTTAAATTAAAATTTGTCCAAATTTAAGTAGAATGTTTCAATAATAACTCACTTTTTTTTGGCGTGAATGGGGCAATTAATTGGTGGTACAACTTTCAACTATTTAATATGCAAACGAATTAAAGATGCGTCAAGTCCAATTTTCTTCATTAGACTCAATCTGCATGCTACCCTTCGTAATGCTCTAGTGCTTTCGTTTCCTTCTTTCATTCTCCTATATCTTCTTATAACAAGCCGGAGCATTTTTATGGGGCGTTATAAATTTGTTTAATTGGTCTTTCATGCAAACTATACAGTTCCAAATTCATTTGATTATTCTTACAAATGTGACTGAGAGAAATGAAGTTGTTCCATTATGCTGACAATAAAATTCCAAAAGTATACTCGATCTCTTCTAAATTAAACAACTTAACTTCTATATAATCGAATTTTTGGAGTATTTTTCATATCTCAATTACAATTAAAGCTCTAATATATGAAATAAGTAGTTTCACTATTGCATTAAAACTTTAGGGTTGAACATAAAAAGGAGTTCCTATTGCATATCAAAAACATGTTAGTAACAAATATATAAATTTACAATTTTTGTTAATGATGGTAGCTTAAGAAGAAAGATTCGAGATGATTATGATAAGTTACGATTCCGGAAACGGTGTGGCGCTAGGAAATGCTCCGGGGATCTGGAGGGCTCTGCGTTGGGAAGTTTCCGGATAGCTATTTAGTAAGTTTCTGTTATCGGCCGCTAGAGTCCGTCAGTGTGGCACACAGCATCATCACCAACCGCTACCACCACGTCTCTAACCCTTCAAATACCCATCCCTACCAGCACATGGGAGCTGATAATAATACAACAATACTATGGGGTGTAGCCAAATGTGACGTTGTCGGCATTTGATTGGACTAGTCGATTTCCCGCTATCCCAAGCGATTGGTTAGTTATGTCAGGGTGGGTAGCTAGAGAGCCGCCCCTGCCCTCGCTGGACATCTAACAACGGTCTCAAGAGGTGGGGCCGAGTTGCCCTGGGGAGGCACTGTCGGCGCCGCGACGCTACCAAATGCCAGAACGTGTACCACTCCACCCCCGAGAGGTCGCAGCCGTCAAAGCTTGTAACAGACCATTCGATGCTTATCAGCGTCCCAGTCGTGTTTATCCGGTTGTTGAGTGAACGCACACAAGTGGTCTCTCGCGAGATAATTTCTAAAAAGCCCCATCCGTTTACCTCCATCGGGACTTTAAGACTATGACCTACTGCGGTAATAACATTAACAACAACCATCGTGCCGTAATAAATTTGAATCATTAAATTAAATAACATTAAAAGTGGGTGCGTGCTTCTTTAAATTCTTCAACTAAATTGTTTCTCTTTATTTTCCCCCAAAAAGAAGTCTCCAATTCGAAAAATTAACAGTGGTATTGTGGACGTTTGTTTTTTCGATTTTAGACGGCTATTAGCGCCAAAACGCGGTCCGACGAGAGCAGCCAGCCGGTGGAGCGCGGCTACCCGACGGCGTCTCCGTGGCCAGCCCTATCGCTGCCGGCGCCCGATCTGGACCCGGTGGCCGCAGCCTGGGGCCGCAAATTGTATCCCGGCACGGGCGCACCAAGGGTCGCCGCCGGACCGGGCCTAATGTTCGGTTTGCACCACCATCAGGACGCCACCGGCCTCCACCACCACCATCAGCCACGTGGGCCCAGTCTCAAAGAGGAGCCACTGACGACAACTAGATCCTGGATGCAGCCCACCGTTCCCGATCAAAATGGGTAAGTGGCGATTTTTCCAATCATTGGGGCAAAATTCATGGATTTGTTTACTTTTAGTAATTTCAACCGTTTATGTTGATTTTAATTATTCAACAGTTAAATAAATTGCGTTTTGCCATAATTTACAATTTTACAACAACATTATTAGAGAATTTCACCCTAAACTATGCTCAATGTTAATGATAGGAGGGTATCGTACATAAATCAAAACATGATATTTTGTTGCAAGCGACACTATTTCAATATAATCACGAAAATCACCACTTTATTGGGTGGTTGGTTGTTACAATCCTATAATATAGCATCGTTAGATATACACACACTTTATATTCTGCACTCAATTGAGCGCGTGAAATAAATGAACGAAAAAGTGACGCAAATAGTGCCATTATCTGATGTACGAATCGTATAAATAAAGTCTTATTGCTGGTCGAATATAATTGCCTCATTAATTAATTCCAATTTGTTATTGGGCGACACAAAAAACCAACAAGAAGAAATAAATGATATCGAACAAGACTCAAAAATAGAAAAAAAATGATTACAGTAGACGTTGAATTAAAGGAGACGAAAAAAAGTTGGTCGTTCGATTTTTTGATTTGTTCAATTTTGTTATTCTATTGTTCGAGATCACATTTCTTATCAATACAAGTCAATTGAATAATGCTGTACGACGAATAAGAATCCTCAAAATACGAATAATACTTTTAGATTAAATTCACTTTATTGCAAATGGTTTCGTTCGTATGAAAATTTATTTTATTAAGCTGTAAAACGATCGTACTTTAAATATTTTACGTTTATTATTAATTGCGTTCGAATTTATTTGATAATGTTGTGTTGATTATGTCTATTCTATCTGTCGTTCATTTGAGTTATACACGAATATTCGACACAGTAGATTAACACTCATTTGCGATATTATTAATTGGATCTTGTCATCAATGTCAGTCACTAACTTCCAACACCATCAATCTAACTGCCGTACTCGCTCCGTAACGGTTTGTAACAAATTATCAAAACCATAGTGAATAAGCCATAACGTGCATTTTGTTGAGGAACTAATAGAAAAAATGTCGCTTGTACTTGTAAATCATGACGAATTGTAAACCATAATGACAACTAACTAACAACTTAAAAAGATATTAGAGAATTGTAAATTTTACAAATTTTTGAGATCAATAAAACCGTTGGAATTTAAATTTATACTCTATCGATTCTAGCGCGGTCAACTTGGCGCAAAGATCGTAATGCATTACGTCAAATATGCGGCACTACTGTAAATTTTTGGATAGAAATCGCCCGAATACTGTTTGATTAACTTGTCAATTTGTCGTTAATTTCGATTCGAATATCTGTAAAATTGATAGCAAATAAACGAATTACAGTAGCAATAACAGCAAAAAAGCCACCTTCATTAACAGCAAGATATAAATTATCATGTCCGTATAATTCACGCAACTGGAGGGCATATTTCAGCCGATCTCTGTTTATATTGTTCACTGATATGTGTCCAAACTCTAAACGTCGTTCCGGCCACAAAACGGCCCCGATTGCCATTGATCCCGGCAAATGCGGTCATTCTTTCGTATTGTTTGTTATATAAATGAGCACCCTAGTTTTTTTGTATAAATTAATAAATTGATCGGCAACTATATTTAATGAGAATGATTCATTAATGAAGTTACATATGTAACGCTTTTAAGTATTCAATAATTACTTGATTTCATGAGATAAGTTCATACAATTATATGGAGTACCTAACATCATCGACTTACCAGACAGGCTGACAATTAATATTGTTTTGAAGGTGTGCCACGCTATAACTAATTTTGTAAATGGTATTGTACATGTTTATTCTGTATGGGAAAAAAAGTGGAAATCCTGTTGTCGACTAACTTTAAAAATTGTCCCTTTTTTGTTGTCTTGTCCCAACATTAAGCCATTTATTTTACCATAACAGCATATTTTCGCTAATTGGTCCAACGAAAATAGTAACACGCAGCATTCCGTTTAAAAACAATTTGTTGTAATGGCTTTATTAATTCGATGAAATTTTTCGAACCAACAGATGTTCGATTATCGGTCTTTAGTTGATAGATCGGATCAAAATCGTACTTAAGCAATTATCTAGACCGTAGTTGTACTCAATATTGACCACTAGTCTCATCGAACAACCCTTTTGCACAGATGGTGTTGTGACACTTCAAATAATAACGTTTAACCACGTTATCTGTTAATGTTAAATTAGATTAGGGTGTGACATCAGTACATCCATGTAGGTACCACTTATTGTCCGTTAATGTTTATCTAATTTTTTATAAAATTTTATTATTGTTATAGAATCGGTGTTGGACGGGCGCATTTTGAGAAACAACCACCAAGTAATTTACGAAAATCGAATTTTTTCCATTTTGTGATCGCATTGTATGATCGAGCCGGACAACCAGTCGAAATCGAAAGGACCGCTTTTATAGGATTTATCGAAAAGGATCAGG
>JACDRP010001108.1:0-13575 GCA_013841185.1 Hycleus phaleratus | reverse complement strand
CCTACTGCTCCTTCTAGGGAGCGAAATCCCAACTCTAGTAATAAGCAAAGGGTTAAAAAAATCTAGCAGGCCTTGGTAGGAGTAATGATTAAAGCCGGACTTACACAGAAAAAGTCACTAGAAACAAAACTAGATATTTTCGACAATAAATTTAAATATTTACGACTCGTTTTTACTTTAAATCCAACATATTTAATTCCCTGATAAGAACTACGTTTTATAATTAACAAGTAATGCAAATTAGAGTACTATCAAAATTTCAAAATTCAATATTTCTTGGGCATTATTTTTGAGTTGTGTAAACTTATCTGCAAAATAACCAATCGGAAGCTAGCATTTAAGCGCACAAAATTTAAATCATTATTCTTAGTATTTTAAACAGAATTTTCATGAAAATATCCCACAAAATAAACAAATTAAATTTACACACTAAAAATTCCGTTAATTAGGCTTAGTATCGAATATTGCAACTTCCAAATAATTACGAATACGAAAATTCCAAGAATTTTGTATAAAATAAACAAATAATTAAAAAAATGTATTCAAAAATAGTACCAACTCATACTCTTGGAAATTCCCTAAAGATAAACCAGGTTTAGGATTAATATCGAATTTTACCAAATTTTTATAGACAAGAAAAAATTTTAATCTATATAATAAATAATTGAAGATATCAATTTTTGATTTTAATTATCAATTAATTTTATCAAAAAATAAACAGTAATCAATAGAATACGTATGAACATAGCCTTAGTATTTTTGACTTTTACACAAATAGCGACATCTATACAGGACTCGTGATAATACACCGATAAATGTCGCTCCAACCGACAGTAACAAATAATAATTTCTAATATTCAAAATTACAAATATTTCAACACAAAATTACACAACAATTCAAAATACGCATAATTAATTTATTTATAAATCGATAATATAATTTATAAAAAAGAACTAGTAATTAGTGACAATCAATGGGTACAGTTGGCAGTACAATAGTGTCATTTTGGTGACTTATCTTCTACAGATGTCGCTAGTGTTCCTCCTCAGTTGTATATGGCAACCTCACGTGTTTACCAACATCATCGGGGAGACGTACCGATCGAGTTGTTATGAAATCGACTATACAGTACATACACACACACATATACACACCAATACAAAGAAAATCCACATACACACATTAAAATACACACAAATAGAACATAGACAGACATAGAAATTTACGTCCATCGATGTACAGGTGCCACCCACGTTTAATTCATTCCACCGAATCGAACCATCCGGACAATAAACGAAAAATAAATCGCGTGTGATTCGTGTGTAAATAAATAAATAAACAATATAAACGCCATCTTTAATTAAAAAATACCTACGCTAAATATTGTTGTATTTATAACAACAACAAATAATTGTGCGTGTATGTGTAATATTTGATATTATCGGGTATCTATAGTGTTATTTGTGTATAATTGGAGATAACAGGGCTAGAATTCAAATAATACACGTCTGGTGGATTGATCTTGTGGGATTTCTTTGGTTATTTTTCGTTTTATTGTTCTAATCACAGCCAACTTAACCACGTTTTTATTCGATTTTTTTTTATAATTATTTGAATCAAGTATGTGTGTTTGTGGTTACGGTGACGGCGAGATATAGATAACAAGTGAAAAACAGCGTGGTCGCGCACATAGCCTACTCGATATTATTGTCTCTAAATACACAGTGCGATACAAACAAAAATAAACAAAAAAAATTCTAATTATTATTGTTTGTGTTGATTTGCAATAATGTCCGGTTATTCGCAAACAACGGAGAGTGACGCGTGGACATTATTATCATTAAAATCGGCCCCAGCTAGTCCATCAAAAGTCCAGTGGAGTCCTGAAGATAAGGGTGATGCTATAGCACGCATAGAAGGCCGTGAATTTGAATATTTAGTACGACAAAATCGCATTATAATTGGACGGAATAGTAGTCGGGGTGATGTTGATGTTAATATGGGACATTCGAGTTTTATTAGTCGACGACATTTAGAAGTATTTTTTAATCATCCATTCTTTTATTTAATCTGTAATGGTAAGAATGGGGTGTTCGTTGATGGTGTATTTCAACGTAAAGGCGCCCCGGCCATACATTTACCAAAAACGTGAGTATTTTAATTAAATTAAAAAAAAAAAATTGATTAGAAGGAAAAAAAACGGCGCCCCATCTCGAAAAATCGGGGCCATGTGTATGTACAATACATATACGTACGTCTGGATGTGTTTATCGAGCCGCCGGGTGATGTGACGTCATTGCCTTTATCGACACACTAATATCAACCTTATTTCCTATTAATATAAGAACCGTATAATTTTCATGATCAAGTTGGCTATGTTGTTAATAGAAAATAAACAGTCGCTAGTATTGATAAAAACGAGAGACAACCGACCCAAAACTACCACCCTTACGATGAGAAATACGGGTGAAAAAAACCCTAAATAAATTTAACGAAAATAAAACAGCACGTGGTTATTAAATTTGCAGACATATTTAATAAAAACCGACAATATTTACATTATCCGCTGTATATTTATTATTATTATCATTATTATTACAACTAGCAAAAAAAGGATAGAAATACATATTTAGCAACTGTTTTGCTACAATGTTATTTCCGTTCATGGCCTCCTACTATTTTTTTTTTCTCTCATTTTCGTCGACAAATGCATTTTATTTTTAAAAGCGAAATTTTCCCATTTTTTCTGCTTTCACCCACAAAATTTCCATATATTCAACAAAAATAATCATTTTTTTTTTCCCTCTACAAAAACATGTATACCAATTGAATAAAAACGAAAAAACTAAGATTTTCAATTGTTTTACTACCACCAAAACAAAATGACAATTGAAATTCCAGAGACTGCTAGATTTGTTTTCGAGCGCATGGTAACTGTATGTAACAAATAAACATTGATAAAATATACAGGATGTCCAAATTTATATTTTATTAATCATCAAAACGTATAAAGTTGGCGTATTTTTTGTTGTTGTTTAAAAATAAAATTTCTGATAAGATTGGCTAAAATTCGATCGAATCTATTCATTATTAAAGTTCGTTCTAATTGATTAATTATAATAAATTTTTAATCATTACTACTTATATCGTGCGATGTTATACGAAATATTGCAAATTTTCTGTTATCAAAATTGATAATATTACTATTATTACTACTACTATAAATATTACTACGTTTTAAAGCTAATTAGAGTTGAAATTTGATTAAAAACGTGTAAAAATTCTTGTGTTTTCTTTTCAAATAATAGTTAATTAATAATTAAACACAACAATCGACACGTGTTCTATTGTATTTTACCGCTTGTTTTTATTGTTATCATTGAATTGGCTTTCTTAATCTTGTCTAAATAAAGAAAAAAAGATGATATCTTGATGATGATTATTTGAATTATATTCTAATTATTTGTTGTATCCACTTCAAAAAAAAAGAAGTCTGAGTGCACGGGAGAATTGTTTTTTTCTTTGACGTTTGTTGTAAAAAAAAACAACAAGTCGTTAAAATTTGTTAATTTTAATATAAAATTATACCGGTCTGGTAGTTTTAACTCGAATCATAAATTTTTGACTTTATTTACTGTGTAATTATCACTTTAAATGAGGTGGAGTTAGTTGAAAGCTTCCATTTTTTTGGTTAATTTATTGGAGAGTTTTTAGTGTTTACAGTTCTAATTGCCAACTCTGTATGTTTTTACTCTTTTTTTTTCTTCTTGTAGTTTCTGTAGTGTTAATTGTCTTGATTTAAATGTTTGTTTTTTAATGATATTTTTTGAAAATCTTATTAGACTGTTAAATTGTTGAAATTTATTATTTCTAGAAAAAATTGCTACAATTCTCGATAATTTTGTTTTGTTTTCTAAGAAATTCTAATGTAGTAATGAGAATCAATACGTACCTAATTGTTGATATTTTTAAAATTTAAAACAATTTAAACTTTCTATTTCGCGTATTTTAATATTGTTGAGACAACAAAAATAGTGCTTTAATACATTTCAGTTCTTTAATAATTAGTGCAATTTATTTTCTTAAGGATGGTAGTTTGATGTTTGCGATTCAAATTCGACAATTATCAAAAGTTAGGTTATACTCTATTTTTAAACTAGAAGGAATAATGACTAAAGTCGGGTTCACACAGAAAAAGTCACTAGAACCAAAAACTGGATCATTTTGGCCATAAATTTAATTTAAAACTAACATTTAAGTCTCTGATAAGAACTACGTTTGATTATTAAAACTTCAAAATCCAATGTTTCCTAACCATTATCTTTGAGTTGTGTAAACTTGTCTGTAAATTAACCAATGGGAAGCTAACATTTAGGCGCGTAAGATTTAAATCGCTCCTTCTAGTTTAAAAATACGGTATAGGTACCAACAACAACAAAATTCCCTAAAATTTAAGAATTTGATTAAAAATAAAACGGATGTAAGGGGGTACAGAATAGAAAAAAGATGATAATTTATGAATTTTGATACTTATTTGTTGCCAATTGGATTTATTTTATATTTTAAAATTTAATCGTTTTTTAAATGAAATTTTTGGTGGTGAATGGCTGCTATTATCATTGTTTATCAAAAGTTAAAGCTGTACTTTGTAATATGTTTTATTTGATAAAAAGTAAGCTTTTGTTCTTGTTTAAATATATTGTTCTAAAGCTTTTAGGAGTGATATAATGGAAAGTTTACAGTAATGATTTTTATATTTGTGCAATTTTCATTTTGTTTAACATTTAGAATTAATTGAATGAGAATGTTGAATTAATAAATGATTTGGTTTGTTTATTCCATGATAGTTTTTCAATTCTTGATGATTATTTGATAAAGTAATTAATGTTTTTATTATTAGGAGAAATTCTAATAAAGTATTTAAATTTAATTGTTGGTGGAATTTAATTTTGGACGAAATTCAAAAATTTCCGAAAAATTAATTTAGTACTACTCTAAGTTTCAATTATACCAAATTTCAGAAAAATCTATAGTATAGTTACCGAAATATCGCAAAAACATGTCAAAGAATGGTATAGGCTTCATTTAAACTCCTTTATTACATTAAAATTAAATTTAAAACAGATAATTTTGTATATTTAACGGTATTCTTAACTCTTTGGTCTTGGGTAGTAGCAAATATTATCTATATTTCCTGAAATTTTTAACCTCGAAACTTCAATTTTGATTATTAATTCGGTTTTTTTGTAATTTTTTGAAAATTTTGAATAAAATCATTCAAGTCTAAATTAATCAAAACAGAAAAAGAGATAAATTTTTCAAATACAAAAATACCACCCAATGAACACATAAACTAAAATGACTGATATTGATCAAATTTGCCATCGTAAGGTTAGAAATTTATGTAAATAATTCGGTATAAATCATTTTAATTTTTTTGAAGTGCCTGCAATTCAATTCAATTTTAATAGGAGTTGCAAATTTTAAATTACGCGCCCATTAGAAATGGGTTAGTAATAAAAATTCTGTAACGTTACAGTTACAAATTTGGTTAATGTAATTCGCAATTGTTTCTTTATGTGTTGTTGTTTCACTATTTTGAAGAATTGATGAATTATTTATTCAAGTATTCGTTTTTCTATTTTGATTTTTTTAAGTTTCTATTCAAAAATTTTCAAAAATTACACAAAATTTGAAGTTTTTAGGTTAGTAATTTTAATGGACTTGTTCTTTGATCGAATACTATCGTAAAATAATTTAATATTATTACTAATGAATTACAGCGTCATCTAGCGTTGCCGCAACATAACAATATTTATTAGAGACCAACCTTAATATAAATAATAACACCATATACAGGATGTTTCATGAGCAACCTGATATTTCTAACTTCAACCCATACCAATTGGAGAACATTTGGAGTAACCCTTGATTAATTTTAGGGTAGTTCTTGCAGATAACTTTATAAAAAAGCTTGTTGGGAAATCGGTTAAAAAACAGTGTGGAAATTTTCATTTACCGAATTACCCAGTTGCCAATAGAATCTATTGTAGATTGAATCACCTGTATATTAATTTATATCGGATGTCCCACCGATAGCTTCGTTTACTTACCCTCGTTTTTGATGAATTTATTATAAATACTGCATTATTTTTTATCTTTGTTGTTTTGTTTCATCATCAAAAGATAAAATTCATCTTTTAATAATTTAGCCAAAAATAGATACATACGCTATTTTCATATGTATATTTTTATCAGTTTATGGTTTATTATTTAAAATATTCAGCACAATTCGAAGAAATATACAATTTTGTACGAATTTGTTAAAAAAAAAAAACACAAAAAACAAAAAAAAATCGAGAATATTATAATTAGAACAAACTTATCAGTTTTTTCATTCATAAAATTAATACCAACAAAGTTGAATGAATTTTTGTATAAGAATTTAAATTTCCTGTTTCAAACTTCCTCTTAATAAATAATAATAATAATAATTACAATTATAATTATAATTATTGTAGAAAAATCTATCAAAACAGAAATTTATATCTACACCAATCTTGTTCTTTATTATTAACATTTTATTACAATAAAAATCAATTTAATATCTTATAAAAAAAAATCGAAAAAAATAGCATATTAAAAAACAAGTGTCGTAAGTCGACAATTATTGCACGAGTCCAAATTTAGAAAACGAGTGCGGTAGCACGCGTTTTCTAAAGGACTTATGACACGAGTTTTTTATACAATNTCCGATATAAACAAACGAAAACAACCTTGAAATTACGTTTATATAGCTATCTTTATCGCTATTATTATAATATCGATTTTTGGTATCATTCCATCTTTGTCTTTTTTTTAATAACAACAACGATCAAACAAATGCCACACAAATCAACACAGATATGATTAGTTTTAATATTTAAAGTTTCTACATCGATCTCTTTTTTTTTGTCAATTATTACAATCATTATTATAGTTTATGTCTATGGTAAATTCAATATTATTGGTATATCTATATCTGTATTGTATTTATAGTAATTTGAATGTTCAATAATTATTCAATTCAAGGAAACAAACAACAAATGTAAATATAACTTGAATGTAATGATGTAATTGTGGAAAATTGAAAAATGGAGAAAATACGCCATCTTTTATTGTTGGAATTAATTAGAATTTGGCGCCAAATATAGTAACAAAATGGCGATTTTTACAAGAACAAACAAAAAATTCAATTCCACTCTTTTATTATCAACAATATTGTTGTCTTTGATAAAAGTGTGCGATTTTTTGATTAAATCAAAGTGAATTATATTACAAAACAATCAAAACAATCAAATAATTGAATTAATTTTCGATTTCTTATGTAAACAAAAGAAACTAGTTTTATTTTCTATCTTACTCTAATTTATTGATTTTATAATAATAGTTTATCTTTGTTTTGTTTTGTTTTTTTAATTTAATTCTAGCTAACTGTGATTATTATAATTGTATGAAAATGTCGTATGTTTATATCATGTGTACCACGCTATTCCTCTTCACAGTAGACTATGACTATGAGAACGTAGGTCAATTTCTTGATTGGAGTCTATAATCTGTATTACCGACAATCTGTTGTAACAAGAAGATGTCGGTAATGCAGATTATTTAGTTGAAACAAGAAACTGACCTACGTTCACAAAGTCATAGTTTATTGCGAAGAGGAATAGCGTGGCACATATGGTATACAAAAATGACCTTTATTATGTATTAAAAGAGATTCATTTGGTTGTTTATAAATTATAAACAACCTTGGATCTTTGTTGTATTCTAAATTCAATCAAAATACAAGCTATAAGTACCATAAAAAAAAAAGAATAATTGGCGGTGATGTCGGTAAGTAGATCTGTTATCGATTCGACGATTTGTCGGTAATGTAGATTACTGTAAGTTTTTAATTTCAAATTTTGATTTTGAGGAAATTTCCAAAAATTGATTATAAAATAATCTATCTATACGTATCAGAATTATTATTTTTTTAATATCACAAAAAATTATTCAAATTAACCTTCTGTTGTTTTGTATTGATCGTCGTTTATTTGTATTAATAATAAAACAATGACGTGTTTTTGTGTGTGTATTTGTGTGCTATTCTTAACTATTATAATCATCATCAAAATCGATTAAACGAAAGTTTTACAATGATGATGTCATATTCTGGTATTGGCTTTTATTTATTTATATTCTCATGGGAAACTAGCTTAATGTATATTACTGAGAATTTTCTTTTTTTCTGTGGAAATTCTGATTATTTCCACTTGGATACAATATGTTTGTATTATTAAAGTCTCTATAATTGGTTGATTTTTTTTTTCTCCAATGTTGATAAAAATGGAGATTTTTGATAAGAAAATCTCGCCTATATTGAGAGACATTGTCTTATCATTATTATTAATAAATTAAAATTTTTGTGATAATAAAAATATAGATTTTTGTTTATTGCATTTGTGGGGGGAAATTAATGTATTTTAACGAAATGCGCATTTAAATTTGAATATTTTAATTCAATTACAACGATAAGAGATGGGTTTTTTTTTTAATTATTAAATTATGAAAGATAAGACATATCCGACTCATCTTATATGATTTTGCTTTAATTCTGGTTAAAAAAAATTAAATGATAATTATTTTTATTTCAGGTGCCAATTCCGTTTCCCAAGTACAAACATCCGGTTATCGTTCCAATCATTAGTTGATGAAAATAGTGAACCACCACCTAGAATACGTGTAGTATCACCTGTAAGGATGAGAGAAAGGTCCGGTGGTGGTGGTGGTGGTGCTCCATTACCAGGTCCATTACCACCTTTACGAATTAATATTCCTGATGCATCTGATGCTTATGTTAGTCCATTTCCATCACCAACTGGTACAATCAGTGCTGCTAATAGTTGTCCAGCTAGTCCAAGAGGTAAGTTAGGCGTACCACTATAAATTTACCTGTTGGCCATGTCTTTGGTACGTAGGTCGTAACTGAATTATATTCATGTTTGTGTTATAAAATTTTGAAATGCTATCTTTGAAGTTTATCCAATGTTAATACCAACTTAAAATATTAGCCTGTCATTTTTTTCTTATAAGTATCAAAATCTATACTCTATTTTTAAACTAGGAGGAGTAATGACTAAAGCCGGGTTTACACAGAAAAAGTCACTAAAAACGAAAAACATGTTTATGGGTTGTTTTTACATTAAATCTTACAATTAGTACATATTAAAATATGTATCAAAACTTCAAAATCCAATGTTTCTTAGGGCATTATTTTTGAGTTGTGTAAACTTTTCTGTAAATTAGCCAATGGTAAGCTAGCATTTAAGGGCGCAAAATTTAAATCACTCCTAGCTTAAAAATACGAGTATAAGAATTTTTAAATGTTACTATAAAATTTTATAATCGAAACATGAATTTAGTCCTTTATTTGACGAAATTTTTGAAAGGTAGAACGATTTATGGGGTCATTTTAACAAAATTTGAGCCTCATAGCTCATCAAGATGTTGATCAAAAAAGTTTGTTTTTGAGAATATTGCAATTTTTGGAAATTAGCCAACACGTAAAAATTCTGAATGAGTTGAAGATCGACACAATATGCATTATTTGTTCGTTTTTCCCATTGCATTCTAAAGAAATGAAAATGAAAGTTTAGAATAAAATGAAGAAAATTGAAAAAATAAACGTTAGGATGATCTTCAAGTCATTGATTTGATTAGTGAAAATCGTGACATTAGTAAAAACGAGCGTTTTTTTGACTAATTTAAAATGAGCTATAAAGTTCTAAATTGTGTTAAAATGATGTTCAGCGATAGATTGGCACATTTTTCAAATTGCTCGTTTAGTTTGGATTATTTGGACATCTAGTTTTGGTCCAAAGGGATGGATTTTTTTATCAGATATAGCAAAATTTAAAATTTCATGAAAAGTCAAAATTCGTGAAGAACGATCATAATCACCAATTTCACCATCCTGTACATAATGTTCCCATTTATTCTTATAGCTTTTATTTATTTAAGTTATTTGGACAATTGGAAAAATATTTTAACGATTAGTAGGGCAGTTTCTATGGAACATTCTAGCAAAATTAGAACTTCGTAGCTTATTGGGAAGTTGGTGAAAAACCACTTTAAGCGTATAAAACAATGAAGAATGACACAAAAATAAATAAATTAATTTAAAAGAAAATCGCAACATTGATACAAAAATGATTCACTTATCGTTGAGCAAACGCTAAAGGAGCGGGGCTACAAATTCGGAAAAAAGTAGACTTTTCGGCTTGCGATTTCTCTGTCATTTTTCGCCCAAAATTGAAGTTTTTGAGCTCGTTTGTAAGAGCATTTCAAGCTCTATGAGAAAGACGTTATGTTTTTTTGGAAAATGTTGTGGAAATTTTGAGTTACAAAGGAAAATCAAGGAGCATGTTTTCCATATTTTCCTCTATAACTCAATATTAATTTGTTTTGCATCGGTAATAAATTGAAAGAGTTTTCACAAATATCTGATTGGTTCAATAGTTTTCCGGAAAATTGAGAAAAACGGTAAAACTTCAAATTAAGAATTCAAGCGTGGTTTAAAAGATAGAAAGTTGAATATCATATTTTCTGAAGGCTTATGCATGGGGACATTGGCTTTACATGGAAGAAAAATTCACGTTTCAAAAATTCGAGGAATTTAATGAAAATTATCGGGAAATTGGCCATTTTCCCCTGTTAAACATAATTGTTTAATCAACACCCCTCGCCTATATGTTCGAATCGAATACAATTCGTACATTCTTCGTATTGAGTGCAGTTCGTAACGTACATTGTTCAAATCGAGTACAGTTCGTATCGTACATTGCTCGAATCGGGTACAACTCGTGTCGTACATTGTTCGAATTTTAAATTTTGGGCTTTTATATTAAAAACCATTGTGATTTTTTCTAAATGTGTGAATCGAGTATACTGCACTATGGTCGAACAAAGTTACGACGTACGTAAAGAAAATCATGGCCACATTTGGAGTAAATTTGTTTTTGTTTTTATAGGTGGTCATGGTAGGAGGAGTGTCTCAGCTGATCTCCATATGGTGGCCCAATATGCAGCTCAAGTGGCCCGTCGTGATGATGGTAATACTAGTATTAGTAGTATTGGTACATCTAGTCACCATATACAATCAAATCATAGTCCAGATAATTATCGTCATCATTCTAATGGTAATTCATTACCACCAGTTGTAATAAATGATGGTTATACTACAGCTACAAGTAGTAATAATACTACTACTACAACAAATAATAATAATAATAATAATAATAATAGTAATAGCAATAAAGATGATTCAAAGCCACCATATTCTTATGCCCAATTAATTGTACAAGCAATAGCCAGTGCCCAAGATAAACAATTAACATTATCAGGCATATATAGTTACATCACAAAACATTATCCATATTATCGTACAGCTGATAAAGGTTGGCAAAATTCAATAAGACATAATTTAAGTTTGAATCGTTATTTTATAAAAGTACCACGTAGTCAAGAGGAGCCTGGTAAAGGTAGTTTTTGGCGTATTGATCCACAATCTGAATCGAAATTAATTGAACAAGCATTTAGACGACGTAGACAACGTGGTGTACCATGTTTTCGTGCACCATTTGGTTTAAGTTCACGTAGTGCACCAGCATCACCAAATCATATAAGTGGTTTAAGTGGTTTGATAACACCAGAATGTTTATCACGTGAAACATCACCAATACCAGAACATACAATTGATGTTAGCCAATCAGCACCAGGTAGTCCTGGTAATAATAATAATAACAATAATAATAATAACAATCAAAATAGTACAACTTATACAAATAGTGGTAATAATCATCAACAAATGTCAACATTAGTTGGTGCCAAAGCTAGACTATTATTACCACATAAAAATGAATATGGTGAACCTATTGCCAGTTCTAATGGACAAGAACACCGTGATAATGGTAAATATAAACAAAATTCTAACCTATAATCACAAAATCTTTTTTTTTTCTGTATAGAATACATAGAGAAATATCATATGGTTGGGGCTACATTAGTAGAAGAACGTTCATTATCACCGGCCACTTACTCACCTCAGCCGGTTATCGTTCAAACAGCAAACTATTCACCGTACAGGTACCTATTTTGAATCCAACAATCGTATTCTGTAATTTTGATAATTCGTCACTATAGCAACACTTCTATCACACTCCTCATTTATAATTGAAACGAAACAATAAAAATTCGGTTGTTATGGTAACGATTCATTAGAAAGTTACAGAATACGACTGTATCAAATTCAATTAGTATTTAATTTGAAATAATTTTAGTGGTGGTAATAATTACAATGCCGGTATTGATTTGAAACGGCATATTGTTGTAGAAGAACAAAATATTGGTAGTCCATCTAGTGCTACAAGTGGTGGCGATGTTGATAGTTTACAAGAACCAGAATTGAAACGGACACGTCAAGAATACGATACTGAATAGAATTTTATTTTAATATTTACATCAACAAACACACACACACATAGATACAAAAACAAAAGGAAAAAAAAACAGGCAACGATACTATTTTTTAAACCTTATCTTTATTCTTTTCTTATTTTTCTAATTTTTATCGAAAATTTTACAAAATTTATTTAAAAAAAAAACGATACAAACAATCAATATTTGTCATATTGTGTTTAATTAAAGTGGCAGTTTATATTTATGGCTACTTTTATGATTATTTTATGACAATATGGTTGTTTATTAATTGTTAAGATTAGACAGGGTTATTGTGTTTTGAATTCAATAAAAACGCCCTGTATAAATTGTATCGTGTGTATAGAATGGTTTATTTTCGATGGTATTCTAGGATATGATTTAATCGATACGCCTACTTCGATTTTTATTTGTTTTTCATTTATTTAATTGTTTCAATTCTTTCATAACAGTTACAGTTAAAAAAATCAATTTTACAGTTTTTGTATTTTTCTAATAGTATGTATCTGTGGTATTCTCTAATATTTTAACGATTTGTTACCATGGTAACGCTATTTTGAATAACCAGCTTTATTAGTGACTCTTTTCAATTATACATTTGATGGAATTGTAAAGAGTGAGATAGAGGTATTATTCAAAAAGATGTCGATCTTCAGCGTTGTTATAGTAACGAATCGTTATAAAGTTGAAGAATATACGGTATTTGTAGCTAATTGAATTTTCCATATAAATATTTTTCCTAGGGTTTCTCAAATTTCTAAATTTTGACCATTTAGGGAATTTACAGCTGTTAGATTTGGCTATTTTCGAAAGTGAAAATTTCTAGTCGTATTCTCCAACTTTTTGATGATTCATTAGTGATTAGCCTCTTGAATCATCTGTTTCTTTCGTTTCAATTGTACATCTGATGGAATTTTAAAGAGTGAGATCGAATCTCTTGTCAAAGAAAGTCAATCGCTAACGTTGTCATGGTAACGTGTCACTAACAAGTTAGAGAATACGATTGTTTCAGTTTGTGTCTAAAATAGATATAGAATGCTATGGAACCATTGGTA
>JACDRP010001107.1:0-13580 GCA_013841185.1 Hycleus phaleratus | reverse complement strand
AATTCAAGTGTAATTTTCCAATATAAAAATTTTTCTCTAATGCTCCTAGAAGTGCTCTTTCTAATGTTGTTTTACTCATTACAATATCCACGAAAATCAGCAAGTTATCGTTCATTGAAAACTGACATTCTTTGGACACCAAATCGCAAAAAGGTGTAATATAGGCCCTTTATTTTTTGGCAATTTCTTGGAAAANCTTTGGACACCAAGTCGAAAAAAGGTGTAATATAGGCCCTTTATTTTTTGGCAATTTCTTGGAAAACTAGCACTGTCAAAATTATGAAAAAACATGTTTCAAAATCTCCTTCTGTAACTGAAAATACGATGGCATTTGTCGAAACGAAATCCTTTTAAATGTGTTTTAATTTTCCCAAAATTTCCAGAAACAAGCAATATCGCTTATTACAAATTAGTGTTTAATTGTCTTTCATCTATAAAAGATTCAAAAGACCTTGCATGGGCCTCCTAATGGCGATTGAAACCGGTTAAAACCCTATCCGTCCGGGTCTGGATACAAATCAAATATTGATTTATAATATTGGATACGAATGATTTGTTTAGTAATTACGTTTATTGTATTGAGTTAGAGTCGACGGGGATGCGGTCTACCATATCGTCCTAATTATTGTTCAATTTACCCGAAATGTTAATGTAAATTTAGCAGATGATGTCTGTTATACGTACAATTCTCCACAACGATAAATATATGCGAGCTTTATACGAATCCACAAGGGATTAGGCGATAAAAGCTATACATTTACTTGTCTCAAATACATAAAAGTACTGTTTATTTACTCAGATGAGATTTACACACATTAATGTTAGCCAAAACAACGTCAATGTGGATTTTTAATTTGAAAAAAAAGCCGAAAAATCCACAACGATTGAAGCTTTTTGACAACACGCAAAAAAAATAAATGATAGCCATGAAAATTTTCAAGACTTGCCCCATTACTAAACAACTTTCCAGTCAGTTTAACGGAAACTTTTATGTTTGTTCAGCAACAAAAAGATTCTGCGAGAGAGTAAATCGACTAGTAGTGGCCATCAGAGATAAGAATGTCGTCGATAATCTTCAACAGAATTCACTTGTATCAACGCTTTTTTTTTTCTTTAGTGAAATACACGCCCAACTCTTCCTCTTTTTTTTGGAAAGGGCCATTTCCGACAACTTTATCCAATAGTGAACTTACTACTACGACTATAAAACAAAAACAACAGCAGCTTAATCGGGGTGCGTAATTGTTAAGGCCCTAACTCGCTCGTTCAGTTCTTAGGGGATGGATATCTCTCAACTGATTTCACACAACACTGAATCTCTATCGTCTAGCAATTGGAGTTTTCGTATTAACAGTATAATTACTTCATTAAATCCAACGAATAGGTTCCCGACGAAATTATTTTTTTTTATAATAAAACTAAATCTAAACAGACGATTATTTAACGAGTAGTAATTTTCCAAGCATTTTCACTTGTATTTTGAAACATTTACAACACTAATTAGAAGAAAGAAAAGCGAGAAGGTAGAGAGAAAATTAAGTTGTTTTTCTTTATAAAAGTCTATAGAGATTGAAAGTTTCATGATAAATGAGGGAAATCAAGTTAATAAAAACAAGTAAGCGTACAAGAAAAATTTAATGAACTTTTCCAACTTAATCGCGAAAAGTTAACACTTATTAACACACTGAAAACAGTACGTTTATAGATTTAAATTATTTATTATCCCCATGTTGGGAGAACTTTTTAACAGACGATGAATTCATGACAATAATTGTGGATATGAACTTTTCCAACTTAATCGTAAAAACTTAACCCTTATTAACCCTCTCTCTCGATTTCTTTCCGTTTATAAACACATCGCAAACAGTGCGTTTACAAGCATAAATCTATTTTCTCAATGTTGGTAGTACTTGTACGTTTATTTTAGAAATAATCCTTTCAATTCCAGATGATACTTATTAACAATTTGTCTCTTTTTTTGTCTGCTTATAAACACCCCGAAAATAGTGCGTTTACAGGTCTAAATTATTTCCCCAATATTGGTAGTATTTTAAGCCGACACTTGCGCAAATTATTATGCAATTTTTGCTCAGAAATCTAGGCCAATTGTGGATAGAATTGATTTTTGTAAAGTTACAGAATATTGGCCGAAATTAGTTGTCTGGAATGCAATTTATTTACTGTGAAGGTTCTGTATTTTAAACACAAAATAAACAAAGCCCCACGAAAGGCTATCAATATCGTCAAGACAGGTGTAATGCAATAATTCTTTCTTTACAATTTAACAGCCGTGTTAAACGAACAATTTGCACAATCTAAACTGTTCTCTGACCGTGTATATCGTAAAATTTACACATTATCTCCATTCAATATAATTGAATGTGAAATCTAAATGGATTACGAACACTTGAACTAAATCGAATGAATGAATCGACAACGATACAGAGAACAAGACCAGTCTTACCACTTCTCCACAAATTAATTTCATTATAAACGAAATTCAAATAACTGGATCAATGTTATACAAAAACCCCTAATTCTTTAAAAAAAAAAACAAGGGTTGAAATATTGTAATCGATTATTATTAATAAAAATATCCTCGTATAAAATTTGACCAACATATGGCCAATTTAATCCATAAAATTCATCCATTAACTCTGGGGAGGGTGAAACAAGACACATAAATGCTGGTAGAATTTAAGTTTCGTGCAACAATTTAATGACTGTCACATGAGGGTAAATGATGTAAAAGGGGTTTTTCCAGAGTGATATCATCTAATACTGGCTCTCCCCAATAAAATGACTCTAGAATCCCTAATTATATACTACTATACAAGAAACCATATAGTTTTCTAATGCTTCCACTTCTACTATTACTATGATCAATTGGTTTTAATATAGGGTGAGTTTGTTATTAAAGCAAGAAAATATTGTATTTATGTTAAGTATAAGGGGTGGAATTTTTCTATAAAGAAATAAAATACAGTTTCTAGCCTAAAGTTATCGAATTTATGAAAACGGTATATTGACATTGAGTCATTTGTTGAAATTCATATATAGTAGAAAATGAGGGTTGTTCTTCATATAGTAAAATCCAGATTGGGGCGGGTTATAAAAGATATCGGAATTTTATGGTTTCTCATAAAAATAAATTAATTTTCGTCTCGAAAATCGTAGAACAGATTTTAAATTTTAAAGCTTTTTAAACAATTTAAACAAATATTTAAATGAATTATTCTATAATTGTAGTAATTATCGTAACGACTACAATTAGCGTCTATTTAAATAATTGCCACCAAGCGATTTCTAATTTTATTGTAATTGTGTCTAGAATTCGATAAATTTTACTAAAATTCAATGGATTTAAAGATACCGCATCAAGTTTTGTGTCGAATACAGTTCAATACTGATAAGTACTAATGGAATACGAACAATACACCACTATTCGTCTCTATAATCTCATAATCTACATCCAAAATAAGGGTGGTTGGTTGTACTATTGCTGTGACTATTATAACGGGTGGGTGTGTGTTTTGTCACATGCGTACACCCCCTGAACTCGCTAATCAACGTACCATGCCTTGATTACTCGCCTAACTGAGCGCACAAGCCTGTTCAAAAGCTATAGGGGAAAAGGGTAATATTATAGAATTGAGTGAGTGTTAGTGTCTATTTGTATGTGGTTGAATTGATGCCATCTGTCAAAGGATCCGTCTCCACCACCACCACCACCTACAGTGCCACTCTCATTGATCCGTACAAATCAGAATATAAATCTATCAATATTAGATTGAAAACGTTAATTAATTAAATATTAATTCGAATGTAATAATTCCACACGGATGGACGTTGAATTCCCAAGTTTGTTGGACTAACTCGCATCTATTTCAACTGTGTTCTGTTTATTATCAATCGAATTGGGGGCTAAATGTCCGTCACAGTTTGTCTTGATGGTATTTGATGCATGTTTCATTAAGTCTATGTCATTGTCATTTGTAGATTGCCACCGGCATAACCACTTTGATTTTGTTCCCTACAATTTTACCATCATTCATTAACACGCACAAATACACACACAAGAATACAACAATAAGAGATGCTGTCCTAATTATCCTAACAATTCGTAATTAATTTTCAAAGGACGATATTAAAAAGGAACTTCAACCGTATCTTTTACAACAAAGGTAGAAAAAATCTATAAAAAAAATGGGACAATTAAAAAATAATAGCAACAAAACAATATGCATATTGTAATGATAACATTTTAGTGGTAATAACAAGCAAAACGTGCCGCCCAGTGAACAATAATTACTAAAATTAGTCTGTAACAAGTGTTACCAACTGGCGTAAAACATTGTAATCAACCCAATTTTCTGGTTGCCGTTTTGAAATAATGACGGCCAATAATTGTTTTTATTCGTTTTATCATCGCAAATTTAACGAATACGTTCAAATTTCAGAACAGTTTTTTCTCTCGGATAAAATTCACGATTATAATTTTGGTGGATGCGCCCGGGTGATAATCTTATTGGTTCTATTTTCAAAGCAACAACAACAGATTAATTTTCGTTGCTATAATTCAGTGTCTATCGATCACCGGTATATGTTACGGTTAAAAGCTCTATAAATTACCAAGTTTGATAGGACAAGTTGATTATGATGAACCATCGATAGATAAGAATGATGACATGACAGTTAATCAATATTAAAGATTAAAAAATAGCGCAATATTAGAATCGAATTTTTTCTATCTTTATAGAAATCAAACCGAATATTGCTAGGCTTCTGTTTCTGGTTCCGTATTTGCGGAATTTCTGTAAAATTTACAAGCTCTGTTTCCGCAATCTTTGTTAGAAAATTGAATCGATATTTTAACGGTTTGATAGGATATCACAATGTATACAATTAGGAGCAAAATTTAGGGAAATTTATAAAGAAAGATCTTGGGGTAGATATTTTTTGAAAAAAATTCACATTTTCCTCAATATCTTCGCAAATATTCTCAATTTTTCAATGATTTTCCCATAGTGTGTAGCAAATTAAAATAACTTTTCAGATCTCAAGTAATCCTTCAATAAGTTTTCCGGAAAATTGATAGAAATTAAAGAGACTAATGGTACTTTTTTTTCGATATGGTGCCAATTTTTAACAATCGATAACTCCCTTGTTTGATGAGATATTGTAATGAATATAGTAGTACTAGAAAGAAGATTTTAAGAAGACAATTGTCCTCTGTAACTCGTCAGAATCAATGGAGCATGGGGTTTGTTATTTTCCTATTTTTCCCAATAATTTAGACAATAATCTCAATTTTTCAATAATTTTCTTAAGACACCACAGAATTTGTTCTCTTTTAACAGTTTCAGAACCGACAGGCAAAACTGTTGAAAAAGAACAAAATCTGTGGGGCCTTTTACCGTGTAAAGCAAACAAATCTTGCACAAATTTGCAAGTAGACTTGTTAGTTTTCCAAAAAATTGACGAAAATTTGAAAATTTTATTACACTTATTTCTATACCTGAAAATTGATTTGTTTTTATTTCCGTTGGGAAAAACTGTTTCCGATTCGGTTTTTGTTCGGACACTTATCTAGTGAGAATTGATGATGCATTATAGATTCGAACAATTATACCCTGTCGTAATAATCGGTTAATCAACTGTGATTGGTGCACAAGTGTGGAAATTCAAAATCTAACAATTTGACACGCGTTAGAACTTTGGTCATTATTCATAGTTAATGTCGATTGGAGTTTCATCGATCTGAATTCAACCCATCTAAACTAGTAATTAAACACAATTTCTTTCTATATAAATTTAAAATTGTGGTTGAATTTTATACAATAAAAGCAACCATTACAAAATTCACAATTCTACTATTATTTGAAGGCAGCAAGCACTTGGTACAAGGGGATGATAATGGCATTGTAGTGAAATGGTTTAGTAGTTGAAGGAATCGTGACCCATGCATTAGCATCATTAAACACGGCTTACAGTCAGAACGAATAAGAGATAGAATCTAGTCGAGATAGTAGGGAGGACTAACTGTGGAAGTTAGGACGTCAATTTCAAGTGAAGGTAATTTCGTAAAAGACAGAACAGTCTTTGCCAAGTTTATTGTAGAAAGGAATTTTATTAGAAAGAATTTAAGTTGAACTTATTATAGTTGGTAGCAATTTTCTTTATATATAATTGTACATGAATAAAACTCCAAAAATTTTCGTCTATTTTCACTGTCATCTTCTATATAAAAGAAGGGTGGAATGCATGAAAAATTATTACAGAAATTTTTCCAACATACAGAAGATTTATGAATACCGTTGTAAGAGCCTATGAAAAAAGCCTTAAACGAAAGTCAAGAAGTACTCAAGAATAAAATGATACAAATGGTAGTAGAAGAAATTCCATCATTCTAAGCGAAATACCTTCCGATATATTCAAATGCTGATTTGATTTTATCTTGCTTTTACATATTGAATCTCTTTTATGCCTGTTTATATGTGTGTGTCTACACTATGCATGTTCCACTTATATCGGATGACTGATGGATTTATGGTACAATTGGATTCAACCATTTAAATATAAAAAAACATCACACACGTGTACATATCACTGTCATGTTATCAAGAACGAAAACCGAACGATTTTCTTATTTCCCCAACAAAACAACTATAGATTATCGTTAGACGAAACATTAAGAGAGATTGAGCCGTTTCAATGGTGCTTCATCGACTCCAACTTGTCCAATAATCAATCTTTCTTCGAGGATTTAAGACATACAGTGTGTGACCGACCGACCGCCATGACGAATGTCCATTCTTGTTGTAATCCTGCATAAATCATTAGATAACTGCCATGACCATTCTATTATGTCAGTTGGAGAATAGTCGGGTTTTCTAACCAGGTTTTTGACTCGTTTATCTTACTTTACACAATATCACATTGGAAATATTGGGTGATGTTGCAAAAAAACTGACAATGTTGTTCTTGCATTACTCGACGGAATATTTGTAAATTAAAGCGATGATTCAATATCTTGTAGCGAATCGGAAATGGTACTGTAATCCTGGTAGTTTCTCCATTAATCACTAATATGTGTTGAATGACAAAACAAGCAGTATTTTGAACATTTTCAGGGTGGATTAACGTATAAAAAATGTAAATTTTATTAAAATTGATGTATTACTTTGTGAAAAAATCCGATTTTGAACACAATAGAATTAATTTTTAAAATAAAATCTCCATAGAATTATAGAAATCGAATTTTCCCAATTTTTCGTTGTTATTCTAATATGGTCCATATTGTAAATGACACGCTTTTAATCTAACCCAGACCTTTTTACATGAGGTCGTTTATATTTAATGAACAAGATGCTGCAAGTAGACATATGCGAAAGTGATCTATCACCAGTTTACCATTAATCATATAACATCAGTCTGCTATTACTGAGCCATACTCTAAATAAGGACATTTTAATGGATCTGCGACTATGATCGTCGTTTTTTCCCATTTTCACTCAACTCTACCGAATATCATAATTACAATATTTCATTTGAACGACACAAAAACAACCACAAAAAAAAAACACAACATATAAATGGAACGTAATGAAGAAGAAAAGCGTTCGAGATTCTTCAAATGTCAAGTTGTTTTTGCGGAATTAGAACGAATGGTAATTTGAAAAATAAAAATTACAACAAGTAGAAGAAACAAGATTACGTTAAAATACACGCCTTGCGAAGAAAATAGTATTACATTGGACTTGATTGAAATGAAAACGTGACCGTTCAGCAATAAAAGTTCATCAGTTGGATTTAACGGTCCACTACTATTATAACGAAAGTTTTCTTTAAAAAAAAAAGAGAATCGAGAGAAACGAAATTAAAGCAATCTCTATTTCCCATCTGTATCTAAAAACCAGACAACACACAGAGAAAAGTATCATTTATCATTTGCCACAAACGAATTTGAAATATTACTGTGTTCATGTGTAAGGAATAACACCAATCTTGGATTACGTTTGAAATTACAACGGAAAGAATCAATCATAGAATTCTGCATGATTTTTTTTTAACTGAAACAAGTCACCGATTATAGCATCAATGCAACATCAGCACTAGTTAAGATCGTGAAATCCATATTAAGTTTGTTTGTTTGAACATGGCAAGCTTCTTTTTAAAGAAAATATCATTTAGTTTCGTGATGTTGGCGCATCAAGAAGCGTGCGCGTGTGTATTGTGGACGACCGTCGAGACGCCCGCCGCCTCCAGAATTTCACTCAGTAAGCAATCGGCAAGCTTTCAATCCATACGTTTCAAATCAAACATTAAAAATATTAATAAAAATTTATCGTATTTGTTATAATAAATAGTAAAATTCGGGTATGTGACCAATTAAAGAAATGATGCACTTGGTGCTGATTTTTGTATTATCGGCGGCGATTTTCGTTGAATTGGACGCGTGTCCTACCATGTGTACGTGTAATCTTCAAGATATTTCGACAATTAATAATCAAATCATTTATCAGATTGTTAAATGTAACGAATATTCGATGAATATTACTGAGAATCTTGATGAAACAACACATCATTTAATTATCAATAATTTTAATGATAGTGAATTAGAATTGTTGATTGGGGAATTATTGAGTGATGAATTAAGATTTCCGTATTTAGTTGAATTAACAATAACCAATAGTACGATAACGGAATTTATAAACTTTGATAATTTCACAAGAATTCATACAATCCATTTTGAAGCCGATAAATTTGCAAATTTAACAACAACTTTATTAAATTTGAGTTATTTACAAAATTTAGATTTAATTAATGATAATTTAATAGAAATTGATAATCAACCATTTCGGACGTTAGAAGAATTAGAAACTTTAAATCTAAGTGGTAATTCATTAATTACAATAAATTCGGACAGTTTTAGTGGTTTATTTAATTTAAAGTGTTTAGATTTGTCCTATAATAATTTAACGAAAATCAACCAAGAATTATTAGAAAAACTAACACTATTACAATATTTAAATTTAAGTAACAACAATTTACTAATATTGAATGAACGATTATTTAAAAATCTATTAAAATTACAACAATTAGACGTCTCGAATAATCGTTTAAAACAAATCGAATTGGGTAGTTTCCAATTACCAAGTTTGGCACGTTTATTATTATCGAACAATCAAAATTTGGGTAAATCAACTGAACCGATCATCTTAGTTGGTAATGGTCAACGTTTACAGATTGTTGATGCAACAAATATTGGTTTAAAACAGGTACCTGGTGTTCTAACACATTCAATACGTACATTAAGATTAACAAAGAATTCGATAAAAATTGTAAATTGTGGCGATTTTGATTCGTATCCATTATTACAATTATTAGATTTAAAATCGAATCATTTAGAAATTATCGAAGATGATGCTTTAGGACGTTTAGATTCTTTGAATGTTTTATATTTAACTGATAACAAGATTAAAGAGATACCGAAGAGTTTACCGGAGACTTTGAAAGTTTTACATTTAGAAAAAAATGAAATTATTCAAATAGCAAATCATGATTTACAAGATTTACCCGATTTAGAGGTGCTTCTATTGAACGACAATAAAATTAATTTGATTGAAAATGGTGCGTTTAAACAACTAATAAATCTAATAAGTTTAGATTTATCCAGGAATCCATTGAAAATTTTAACAACAGATTGTTTATCCGGTCCGATACGATTACAAGTCTTACGTCTATCCGATATTGGTGTTATACAGCCAGTTAAAGAAGTTTCATTTCCGTTATCAACAATCGAACATTTAATTATATTGGACTTGTCGAAAAGTTTCAGTTTAGCAAGACAATTATTAGCCGATACAGCAGCTCTAGCAGCTGCTAGAGAATTACAAGAATTAGATTTATCATTCACAAATTTAGAAAATATCCGTTCCGATCTACTACATTATTTACCACAATTACGTCTATTCCATTTAGATGGTAATCGTTTCGATTGTAATCAATTACAATGGTTAGGTATATGGATGAGACGTCAAAATATCGATGAATATCGAAAAATTGTATGTTTTAAACCACCGGAATTATCCGGTAGTTTATTGATTGATTTACAAGACGATAATCAATCGAATTATATTAAAATAACACAACTAGAAACCACAACTATTATCAATAATGATATTGAAGATTCCCAACAACCCTTCCGTTATTATAATTCAGATGAATTAACCCCGGAGGCCATACCGGTCACTTTAGATATTCGTAATGGTGTTAATTTAAATTCTTCACATGACTACCCTGAACAACAAAAACAACAAGAAGAATGGAACATTTCATCATCAACCGGTGAAATGTCCATGTTTAGTATGGATGGTGATCGAAATAAAATACCACATCCCGGTATGTTAATACTTATTGTTGGTATATTGGGTGCTGTATTAATTTTAACAATAATAACAAGAAAATTTACACGAAAACATTGCGATAATACAATACGTTTACGTGATGATGATGATTTTGTTGAAATCAATGATTTACCGGGTGTTACCGAATTGTGGTGACATTTAAGACGGATGGATGAAGAACGGACTGTTTTATATGAAACCAATTTAAATTAAAATAATCCAGACAAAAAAAAATAATAATAAAGACTTGTGATAACAGTGTGAATTCTCTACTTTTGTATCACCAATTCAGTCATTTTTCTACTTGTAAAACTAAAAGAAAATTAATCATAAAAGTTGTTTAAATTGTAACAACGGACAATTTATCGACCAGTTCTAATCTGTCTATTGAGTGTCTCAGCATAATTATAATTTTTGCTACCAAACTGTAAATATTCCAAAAAAAAAAAAAAAATCGTTCAATGTATTGTGATAGTCCCTATGAATCTAACAGAAAATATAGACGTATTTAAATTATAAAATTTTTTGTTTTATTCCCCATCCCCTTTGTACGAATTAATTAATTCATAGACAAAAAGACAACATTACAAAGTTTCTATCAGTTAAATATTCAACTTTATTTAATTATAGTTGACAGAGTTGGAAATTTTATTGGAATTGAACTGCAATACTACAAATATTTACCTTTATAATGTGATAATAATTAATTAGAAAATAATTTGTAGTTCTCTAATTTTAACTAAATTGAATATAGCAATAGCAATAGTTGTAATAATAAATATTTACATAACATAAATATGGAAAATTGGGAATTATGTAGGGGATTACGCTTGATTTAGGTGGATTTAATACAAAATAACGTAGATTTAACAGTTTATAGAATCAGAAAAATTACCCCCAAGTCAATTCGTGGATATTTTACAAATTTCGAATTTATGCCCGAACCAATTTTAAGGCTCTTCAAAAACGTAATTCTATATTAAATAAGGTATTCTTTAACCAGTTAGAATATATTGGCTTGTTAGCGTGAACACGGTATAGTTTTACTCTACTGGCTGTTTTTCACAGATTTAACCTTCAGTTAAGTCAACTTAGGGTAAAAATTACAATATGTTTAAATTAACAATAAAATAAGTATTGCAAAACTTCAAGTTGGCCTGTGAAAGTATCGTTGTAAACACATCAAAACTTTTAAACAATAATTGGTTAGTCTCGTAGATTGTTTCACATTTTACTAAATTTGACATAAGGCAAGCGTATGAATAAAGCTACGACACTATGTACCAAGAAGTTCCATTTGAAAACTCTGTCGATCACCAGCGTTGTCATAGTAAAAGTTAGAGAATACGACTGTAATCAATTGGGTGATAATTCTACGGTACGTTCACAACAAAAATATCAAAGTCATGTCTTTGACATGAAATTTAATCGAATTTCCATTAAATAATTGTATAAAAATTAATTGAGCGTACAATTTGATTCATCTGAACGAATTAGTGTTGGTTTTCATTTCATCAAAATATACCCAATTTGATTAATATTTATTTCAAATTGATACGAAACAATAACAAATTCGATTTTAATTGTGTTGTATTCATTTGTAATTAGAGAAAACTGATCTAAAGTTGTAACTTTTCGACTAATTCGATAATGACAACTATCCAAGTCTCATTATAACCGACCCATAAACCGTTTATTATACTTTAACTAGTTTGTCAGTTTTTCGAAGTATAATCATCGATTTAATTACATTAAAACAAATGGAGAATTTCCGTTGTTAATTTGGGATGAAATTACCGAAACGATCAATTCTTTTTTTCTTTTAATATTTCTAACTTGTCGATAAACAGCCTGAAGCGTATGAGCAGCAGTAGAGCAAAAACTCGATAGTCACACCATATCACGAAAGTGATGTGTTATTAGATCAACCCCACCAATAATAAACTAGTCACAAAGATAGGGTGTTGTGTTACCCTCATTCCTTGTCATCTACACTGAAATATACGCCAACGGCAAATATTCAATTTGTCGACAGTATTGGGAGGGGTATTAAAGAAGAGAGTCGCCCACAAGTCGATTTATTCGAATATAAATCATCTTTCATCAACAAATATATACATGCTTTATAGAATTTCCACCGATACAAAAACAAAGATATAGAAATAATTGAATCAAAATATGAAAATAAGATGGATATCTTATCAGAAAACGGTGGAGAATTGTAGAAAAACGAAAGGAAAGTAGCGGTATTAAAAAAATAAAAATCGAAGAATAAGACAACGACAACGAAGAAGAGAATGAACAAATCTTGAACAGGTTGATCATGAAATTACATCCAAACGGCTTCAGGCAATTCAATTTTTCTCGGCTCTATTCTAGATGGGCGGTATATACTATATAGTTGTGTTGTGATTAAAGCAAATTGGAAACCTGAGGCCAGAAAATTGGTGAATAACTTGGAATAATTCAGGTAAGATATTCCCCTAACGAGAACTCCACAAAAAAAAGAAACAAAACAAGAATTAATAATAGAAGAATAATAAAAATTCGATTTGTTTTTGTTCGAATTGTACTGAAACAATTGTGCACAATAATAAATCTATTAGAATTTTCATTTTAATTTTAGGCAAAAGCTTTAGTTTTATAGTAGTACACAACCAATTAAAATGAATCATCGGCCTTTATCGTACCGTGTAGGTATATATCCCACTAATAATAAGCGATTTATATTTGTTATTATAGTCGACAATAATTTCTTGTATACTACCTTTAACAACGTTCATTTTATGCTCCTACCAATTATTTTGAGAACTTTATTGGTTAGAAATCCGTTAGGAAATAAGATGAGGATTATAAAATAATAAACAATAGCTATAAAGTCGAGCCACTATAAATAATAACTACATTGTTCTAGCTGTATAATAAAATTGTTGACAACATTTTATTATACAATTGAGTTAGCTGCTTGAAAAATGAATAAAGTGGGACAGATTTTTTAAAGTTAACAATTTTAATAACTCCAAGTAGTAATTCTTGAAGTAATAAATAAGAGGAAAGACTGGAAATTTCAACATTTGCATAAATTTTAGCCATTCCCTTAGAATAACCCATTCTACAAAAAATTCTAATCCCAAAATAGTTCGTTACAAAAGTGGAAACTTTGATAAACAA
>JACDRP010001106.1:0-13582 GCA_013841185.1 Hycleus phaleratus | reverse complement strand
GTCGTTGAATTGCGCTTGAAACGCCCAATTTTTCGTTGGATATCCGGCATTCATCGCGAATTTCGGCGGAAAGTGACGCTTTGATCTTGCACTGGACTCCCACAGACACTCAAATGCGGCAAATTCTTTGAGATCTCGATCAACAACGACGTTTAATTAAGAATCCGCAATGTTTTTTCAACAATTTTCGCAATAAACAACCAGTTTTAATGTTGTTGTTGTTTACTAATTCGTTACGTTATCGTATTAATTATTTACGAGCCTTTGAATGTCTGCAATATTCGAGCTTGGAAGGCGTGTAAACTTGAAACACTGTAATTTTACATTTTTTTATAAACTTACAAACAATATTTCTACTTTAATTATTAATCGAGTGGAAAAAATTGCGCTGTAAATTCATAAAATCGCCCTCTACTTTCCGTTTAAACGACGTCGTCCAATTCGCTGTTTGATAGGGCTACAGTTCAAGATTTTTTCCAACAACTGTTCAAATCCACCTACAAAATTGATGAGTGCTAATGGGCCGTCTTTGTTACACTTTGTCACTAATTAATCTGGATTTTAAAAGCGATATTTTTCATCAAATCGCGCTGTTTATTGTTCGAAATAACTCGAATTGCAATTTTGGTGGATGCGCCGGGTAAATTTCTCTACGAAAAAATTTAATTTTTAAAACAACAACCGGAATATTTCAGGATTAATAATTCAATGAATAAACGCTGAAATGATTCCAGTTTTGTTTATTGAAAACAATGCGAAGTTTCTTGTAACTGTTTGTTCGCTATTATCAAAACAATGTCGCGTCGTTATTGGTGCTTTTCTAGATTAATTTCAACTCGACCCAATTTTGACAATTAATAATTGAATAATTCGATAATAACGGAAATAACGAGCCTAAAATCGGCTTTAACGAACAGTTGATTTCGTTGTTACTTCAACAATTTCAAGAGTTCGAGCAAGGCGAGCTTGAAATCGGCTATAACGAGCTTAATTTACTCGACTATCAATCGAATAGGTCGTTTAAAATTCGAGAAATTTCATAGTTTTCGGAATAATGTTAATAAATTCCAGAAATCGGTTATAGCGGATAGTTTTAATGAATTCATAGCAGTTCAAATAATCGGTTATAACGGATTATTTTTCAAATAATGTCAATATTTGTACAATTTTTGGTTGAATTTCGATTTTTTAGATTTTTTTAAACTAACTCGACCCTGTTTGTATCAATGATTAATTGAATGGTTCGATAATAACGACAAAAATCGCTAATTACGATTTAATTATTAATTGAACTCCAAGAATTCGAATAAGGTAACTTTAAACCGGTTATAAGGAGCTTAATTCAATCGACTCTCAATAGAATTGTTCGATTCGAGTCAAGAAATTGTTTTTAACGGATAGTAGTCAAAAAATTATCAATTAATGTGCAGTTCCAACCTTTAAATTCAAAAAATCGGTTATAACGAATAATTTTGCGAAATAATGACAGTATTTCTGCAATTTTCGGGATTTTTAAAAACCATTTTCAGAATCGTTTTTCATTTAAAAGTTCGACCAAATTTTAAAGCCTATCAGTTGAATAATTCGATAATAACGACAAAAATCGATTATAACGAAGCAGTTGAACAACGCAAGAAAAATCAAATAAATCGGCTATATTGAGTTTTATTTACTCAACGATTAATTGAGTGACTCGATAAGAATATGCGATACCGGCTATAACGGAAAATTGTCCATATTTAAGCAATTATCAACCCGTGGATTGAAGAAATCGGTTATAACGAATAGTTGCAGAAATATTTGTGTAATTTTCGGTAGGATCCGGATCTTGTTTTAACTTTTCAGTGCGAGATTTTATGAAAAAACCCATTCAGTTTAGCCAATTATTAATCGAATATTTCAACAATAGCGAGAAAAACCGGTTATTACGATTTAATTGTTAACTAAACCAGTGCAAGAGCCCAAGCAAGGTAAATCGAGTTTAATTAAAAATAGCTCGATTAAAATTCAATTGTTTGTAACGGAATAATGCCAATATGTGTTGGATTCTCAAATTCTCGATTCAAGAAATCGGTTATAACGAATAAATGTGAAAAAAACACCGTATTTGTGCAATTTTCGGGATTTTTAAAAACTATTTTTAGAGTTGGTTTTCATTTTAAAATTCGGCTAAATTTTATCAATTATCAGCTGGATAATTCGTTATTAACGACAATAATCGATTATAACGAATGTCGAGGTTAAACGGGGTTAAACAACCCCGAAAAATTGAAATAAATCAGGCTCTATTTAGTCAACAATTAATTTAATGATTCGATAAAGGAACCTTTTCCACATAACATCAATATTTAAGCAACTGTCAACCCGTGGATTAGGGAAATCGGTTATAGCGAATAGGTTTAGAAATATTTGTGTAATTTTCGTTAGACCCAAGATTTAAACAAAATTTGAGTGTCGATTTCCATTAAAATTTTATCAATTATTAATCGAATAATCCGGTAATAACGAGAATCGGCTATAACGAACAGTTGAGTTAATTGTTAATTAAACAATTCCAAGAATTTAAACAGAGTAAGTTTAAGATCGGCTATAACGAATATTTAATTTAATTGTTAATTAAACAACCCCAAGAATTCGAAGAGGGTAAACGTAAAATTGGCTATAACGAGCTTGATTTAATCAGCAATAATTCAATCGTTTATAACGGCTAGTTTTCCGAATAATTTCGATATTTTTCGGTTATTGCGAATAGTTTTTGAAAAAACTGTGCAATATTTGGTTGAATTTCCGATAAAAAAAACAATTTCGAGTATCGCTTTTCATTAAAAAGCTTTGCGGCTTTCATTACAGTGGAAACAAAAGGGCGCATTCTATCAATTCAATAGGATCATAATTAAGAATTTCCAATAATAATAAAGAAACAAAATCTTTTGTTGAACGTTCACCGGTTAATAAATCTGACAATTACGCCGATATTGTTGCGAAATTTAAAATTTGAGAGGTTTCCCCAGAATTGTAGGGTTGATAGAAGTTTCAATATTCTTTAAAAAGTTCGATTGCATTTTAAATTGAGCCTGTAATAGTTCAAATGAATCGGAAAACTTACCTTTAATTGTCGCCTCGGTTATGTCTCGTTTGCCGGCGCACGATGGGTACAAACAACCCCCAAATAAAACGCTAAACGAGCGACGAGTCTACGATAATTCTACAACAAGGACTGAAACAACTATAATAACATTCGGTGTTATATATAGTTGGACTTGATAATATAACCACAGGTGGGATATCAGGAGCGCACTGAAGCTACGATAGCAATGTTGGCGAGCTTAATACACGTTCGGTTGAACCAATAGAAACACAGAATTCTTACCGGACGTATTCAACAACCTATCAAACGATTTCGATTCATTCCTGACGCAACAGGACTCATGTGGGCTGGAGGATTCTTCACGGTTCGACCAGAAAAACGAAGAAGTCCCGACGAAAAATCGGTTGGAATTAAACGAATACATGATTCGCAGCCGGGTGGTGTCGGATCTTGTTTCAATTCGCAATAAAATTGGGGAAATTTCGGGCGAAATTGTAAAAATTTCCAGCATTTCAATGGCTCAATATTCGTGCATTGTTGATAATCAGACCACTCAACTTGGCAAATAAATGGTTACGATAATTATAAATTACATGATATTGCAATCAATCTATAAGCTTGACACTAATGATAACAACAAACATTACAATATGGTTATTGTGATGATTAAATAAATCAATTACGACTAAATCTGTAGAAAGTTTCGGGTTGTTTTGTGGAGTTGCTGGAAATTAGCAACAAATCAACGGATTATTTAGGGTCTAGAAGGGTTATCCACACAGGATTCAGGTGGTAAAATTTCTAGGATTCCACCCAGAAAAATTGTGTTGTTACATAAAAGCTTAGGATATACTTAAATTTGTGTTAAATTAATCAAATCCAAACACGAAATAAAGCCTTAATACGAAGATAAATATTAAGAGCCATAGTTATGAATGCTTGAGGAGTTCTGGTTATAATTAACGCTCAATTCCTGCGCGAATACCGGATAAACCATTCAAAAGTATATTAGTTAGGGGGCGATTCGATAAATATTTCGAGGAGTTGTAGGAGAATCCTTGGCGAATAGTTGAGCAACAGTTGGACCCGGTAGATCATTGGAAAATCGGTTGAAAAACTCATTTCTGATTTTCACCAGTCAATTACACACATAAAACGACAAAGAATGACCAAAGAGGTGTCTTTCGTTGGTTTTTTACGTAGCGGTCTGAAAAAACTGAAAAATTAGTTTCAGGAGCGATCATGAATGAAAGTAGATATATTTTTATCTTTGTCTCTGTTTCCCTCTCTATTTCTGTCGCTGCTTCTGCTTCTATTTCTGTCTCTGTTTCAATTTCTATTCCTGCCACTGCCTATGTCTCTACTTCTTTTCTTGTTTGCCTCTATTCCTGTTATTGTGCCAGTTTTGGCATCTGTTTCTGTTTCTGCCATTGCCCCTGACTCGATTTCTATTTCTGTTTCAGTCTCTATTTCTGCCTTTGTCTATTTCTGTCTCTCTTTTTGCCATTGTCTCTGTTTCTGTCCCTTCTGTCTCTGCTTCTATTTCTATTTCTGCTACTGCCTCAGTTTCCGTTTCTGTCTTCGCCCCAGTCTCTATTTGTTTTCTTGTTCCTGCTCCTGTCTCTGTTTTTATTTCTTCTCTTGTCTGTTTCTATTCCTGTTACTCTATCAATTTTGATTTGAGTTTCTGTTTCTGTCACTGGCACTGTCTCTATAGTAACAGAAGCAGAAATAACGATAGCGGCAGCAACAGGAATAGAAGTAGAGATAGAAACAGAAACAGAAATAGAGACAATGGTAGAAACAGAAACGGAAGCCGAAACTGAGTCAGTGGCAGGAATAGAAATGGAAAAAAAGACAGAGACAGAAATAGGGACAGGAAAAGCAGTAAAGACAGAGGCAAAAACATGAACAGAAATAGAGGTAGACAGAGAGACAGAGGCAATGGTAGAAACAGAAACGCAAGCCGAAACTGAGCCCGTGGCAGAAATAGAAGTGAAAAGAAAGACAGACAGGAAAAGCAGTAGAGACAGAGGCAGAAAGACGAACAGAAATAGAAGTAGAGGCAGGGACAAAAAGAAAAACAGTGGCAGAAAAGAGACCAAAATAGAAACAGAAGGACGAACAGAAACAGAAACCAAAACTGACACAGGAATAGGAACAGAAAGGAGAAGAAGAGACAGAGACAGAGGCAGAAACAGAAATAGTCTCAGATGCAGAGTCAGAAACAGAAATACAGACAGAGGCAGTAGCGGAAACAGAAATAGAAACAGAGACAGAAATATAAATGGAAGTAGAGGCAGAGAGAGAAACAGGAACAGAAATAGAGACAAAGACAGAAACACTTCTACTTTTCATTTATGATCGTTTTATTTATAATTTTTCAATTTTTTCAGGTCACAATGTAAAAAACCCGACAAAAAACACCTCTTTGGGTCATTCTTTGTCGTTTTATTTGGTGAAACTCACGACATTAATCAAAAATGCGTTTTTTGACCGCGTTTCCACTGAGCTACAAGGTTCAAATTTTGTTGGGGACTCCTCAACTAAATCTTATGGTCTATTCGGCATACATTTGAATGGTCTCTCCGGTATGTGCCCTAGAACTCGATTAAAACTGAATCTTGGAAAAAATCCGTAAAGAAAATAATATAAAAACGAAACAAGACAATTCCCATTAACGCCAGAAAATATGAATGTTTCAACTGAAATAATCAGAATTAATGGTGACTTGTCACAGAACCGAGCAACGAAAAGAACGCAACTTTTTTATATCTTCATTGAATTTATTGCGTTATTTCGAATTAAAATCGGACACAACTTGTTCAGCAAACTCGAGAAATTCCCGGACACGTGTAAATACGGTTGTTTTCTTCTGGCGCCCCAACCGCCGGCCGAACGACACCAATCCGACCAGCTCCCCGTCGACGACGAGCGGGCCCCCGGAGTCGCCCTAAAATCCACAAAAATTAACAAAAACCACCAAACAATCCCAATTCCATGTAAATAGTCACAACTCTTATAGTCGCCAGTAATTGTGGGCGAATTGGGGATTTGTAGGGATTTAGGCAAAATTGGAACGTCGTAGCTTATTGGAAAATTGGTGAAAAACCGCATTAATCACCAATTCGAAATTCTCCTAAAATGATGAAGAATGATTAGAAGATTCTTGTACCATAGTTTTTCCGTTTTCTACCACTGGATGCTGGAAAAACGGGAAACTTACGACTCGTCATCGATAATACTGTTTTCACCGATTTTCCATGAGCTATGAAGTTCTAATTTCGTTAAAATCTGCTGTAAGAAATCCTCAAATTGGCCAGCAATCAAAAACTGGAGCTATTTACGTGGAACAGGCTGTATAATCGATCGAATTACAAAATAAGTCGTTGTGCTGCCCGGCTTGACGCACAACATATTCTTCGTGATGGTCACACTGAAAACACCCGGGAAATAATCCTGGCACTTCGTCCAATCCTCGATCTCTAAATCGGCAGCCCGTAGATACTTCGATTGGGTACCGAATTCGGTGACTCCCCAACCGGACGCTGTAGCAGTCGTACCACCAGACAAATCTTTCGTTGACACCTCAATATTGCGCACATTCTCGTCGTATTCCACCGGTTTTTCGAGGACAATCACCGAGAAATCGTGGTCTAGATCGTGGTAACTGAAATCGGGGTGTTTATGGATCTCTTTGATGCGATGTATGCGCCCTTTTGAATCGTGCAGATGATCAGCCCCGACTAAAACCGATAAGCTGCGTTCGGTGTCGTAGCGATCGTGGGTACAATGGGCGGCTGTGAAGACTATATGGGACTTGATAAGGGCACCACCGCAGATGATGTGTTTACGCTGTTTCCGTTCGATAATCAATCCAACTTGGTATGGATAATCGCTGATATCAACGACACGACCATTTATAATACGTTCCATTGCTTTAGAACCATTATCGTCATCTTGATCATCGTCTTGATTATGATTGTGATTATCGTTGCCATAGAACTGAGCTGCCGTAGAATTTGTAGATCGGTGGGAAACCGGCAACAATACACAAAAAAATCAGCAAAAGCTCATTTGCTATACATATTTTCCGATGATAAATCTTTGTCGAATGGAAAATTGGCGTAATTGTGTGTAATGATAAATGATTGATTAGTTGATATATGTTTGTATGGGTGTGTTGTACAGATGTGTCATTTTCGATAGAGAATTACAGCACAATATTTTGAAATATTCTCAATAACATCGATCCTGATCGTCGAAAATAAGCATTGTTGGCAAATTCAAACGATAACAATGATAGATTGTAATTTTTGTAATATTTATTTGAATTTGGCGCGTTCAAATCGTCGCTTTCTATTGGTTATTTTAAAAACTCAACATTTAACCTATAAAATATTGAATATACAGGTTGTTCTATTTATAAAGGGATAAACTTGCCAATATGGAGATTAAATTCTGCCTAATTTGTATTAGTGTTAGAATAATATTCGAATTTACCGCCAAAAACCCAGAATTCTTAGGTTAGAATTGTTACCACACTACCAATAGGAAACCGCTGTTTAGGCGCGCATTTCAAATTTAGAAAACATAAACATCAATTTAGATTTGTTTTAATAGAATTTAGATGTAATATTTTGGAGAGATGGGTGGATAATCCCCTTTTTATCTCCCTTAAAATTAATGCAACACGTTTTGAGAAAATAACANTAATATTTTGAAAAAATAACAATGATTAAAATTAGTAATTTTACGAAATTTATTCAAATTTTGCGCCCTCAAATGATCACTCCTTATTGGTTATTTTCAAAATTTCACAACTAAACTATAAAAATTTCGAATACAATACTTATAAAAGCATAAACTTGCCTATCGGCCATGTGGACAATGAATTATGTCTTTTTAATTATATTCCAACATTTATTTTTTAATAAAATTAAATTTGAAATAATACCGAGATGTAGATTTAAATCTACCGCCAAAAGAATTAGAATCGTTGAATTGCCACGTAACCAACAGGAAGTGGCCATCTAGGCGCGTAATTCAAATCCAAAAACCTACAAATTTGGAAATTTTGATTGTAGCGGTAATTTAGCGGCACAATTGCCTGAATAATTGCCGTTTCATCCAATTAAAATTTAACACAACATAAAAATTTTATAAAGAAATAAGAAAATGTACGATTGGGGAACGATAAAACTGTATACGAAAAATGTTTATGAATTCAAATCGAGTATAATTTCAAATAGACTGTAAAGAGAGAGAATGGAAAACTTTCATGGGAAACAAAAACCAAATTCAAATTAGTATTAAATAGACAGGTATTCGTTTATTAATCTCCATAGACCAATAAGGAACTGAAGAGATTCTATAATGAAAACAAATCTCTATCCCTATCTCGATCATAACTAGAATTGGCAATTTAAACAGTAAGTTTACGTTGATTATGTTGGTAGTAATGGTAATTCTCAAGGACAGATCACAGTCTACTAGATTTCTCAATTAATAGTCGTATTCTGCAATTTCTTAGTGATTCATTACCATAACAACAGCTTCTTTTGAGCAGCCTGTTTTATATTTGTCACTTTTCAGTCATACATATGAGAGTGTGCAATCTCCAGCGTTGTCATACCAACTAATCACTGTCAAGTTCGAGAATACAATGTGAAATTGAATAGATGTATGATATAGTTCAATGTTGGAAAATCTAGCAGGCTGTTTTTTGAATTGCGCGCTATTAGAGAAACTCAGTTGGTATGACCAAAGTCCCTAGATGCTCTTAGTAACTAAGTTTTCTAACCTTACCATTCCAATTTTGGTTAACTTCAGTCTTATTCGTGTGTTTGTGCGGAATTATTGCAAAATTTTTGAATTATTCGTCCAAGTGAGTATTTCTGTTCCTATTTTATCGATTTTTAATCGAAATAAACGGTTTTATTTAAAGAAATTATCAATCTTTTTGAGGTTCTTAATACTTCCTGAATTTCGCTATTATTCAACTGTTTTTCAGCTGTTTAGTAAAACAAATGACAAATTCTAAATATACTAACAACATGCTTAAAATTGAAATTTAAGGTTAGAAATTCACAAAAATAAATAGCAAACAAGTTGTACAAGTTCAGCAAATCGCATTACACTATTTTAAAGAGAATATTCTCGCAACGTAGCCGCGTTATATTGATGATTTTACAAATTATGTTGGCAAAACTGCTTCAAACATGCAACCCAGCAAAGCTGTGAAGATTGCCCGCTCCTTATTCATTCAAATATGGTTGTATTCTGTAATTCTAGAAAATACACGATTGGTTTTTTTTGTTGAAAGTTACAGAATACGACCATTGTAAATTTCTTCCAATTATTGTAATATTGTGCAATAAATTCTCTTATCAACTAATTGATAACAATTATTTTTATCAATTAGAATGTGTATCGATTTCTATTCTGTTGTTTCTTTAGAATTCAAAAGAATAAAAACGAATAATAAAAGAAAGTTTCCTGTGTGAATCTTCTAATTAAATTTTCGATTAAATAACGATCAATATACAGGATGTTTCAATTAAGTCTAACCGATATAGATTACGTGATTAAATTGTTGAAATTGATGGCGTTATCAAAGAACCACCCTCTATTTGATATTTGATTTCACTTTATTTGTTTAATTGTGACAATTTGTAGAGGTGGAAAATTCGTATTTGTCTCTATGGGAAATGCATTTTCGTTATTAAAGATTTATCAATAATTCCGATCACATTTATTTATTTATTCCGATAGATAGATAGATCGATAGATAGATAGATAGATTCTTACCTTTAACAACATTAACAAAGGCACATGAATAAAAAAATTCAAACATTAACAATAACAATGAGAACTTGTATAACGAAAACATATTTCCAGTTTATCTTCTGTCTAAAAATAATAAAACATCACAAAACAAGCCGATGGATATTTATCGTTTATAATTTTTCCCTCCCTTTTCTTTCTTGTGCGCTATATCATAAACACACCGTACAAATAAAATCTATATTCTTTTATAGTTTATAAATATATAATCGACGATCGATAAATTACTTTAAAAAAAGGAAATAAAAGGTAAAGAATATATTGGTGGAAAAAAAGAGAAAGTATTGCATAATGCTTATATTGATTTGTTGTATTGTAAACTAATTAGACTGTAACAGTGGTGTTTTTTCGTATACACGCGACAATTATTAGGACGATTGAGTGGAGAAAAAATTGTGTAATTTATACCGCAATCAATCAATCAATCAACCAAGCAAGCAAAAATTTTCGTTATGATTGTTGATTTTGTCAAGTATTGTCTCGAAACAGCCGAAATTTAGTTGCGGTTTGTGGGCTAAATTGGCAGACATCAAGCTAGGAGAGATGGAGAGAAGGAAAAGCGGCAGAGTTTAGAAGAGAACGGAGACCGAAGAGGAAGAAAGACAGCAAGATCTCGAAATGGACAGACAGACAGAAAATCGAAGGATAAAATGTCAGAAAAAAGCTGAATGAAGAGAGAAGGGAGGTAGAAGAAGGTCAAAAAAGATGGAGAGCGGACGGAGAAAACAGGAAAGAGACTGAAAGAAGACAAAAAAGACGGGAAGGGAAAAGGTCAGAAAACATATGAAACAAACATTGGGAACTGATAGAAAACGAACAAAAAAAAGGAAAAGCTATAGGAAATAGAAAAGCAGAAAAAGCAGTAGAAAAACAGCAAAAATATAAAAGAAAATCAGTAAATTGATAGAAAACAGAAAAAAAGACAAAAAACAGGAAAATATTTTAGAAAGAAAACACAAAGAGAGGCAAAAGACTGGAGGAAGGGCAGAAAAACAAAAAGAAGATAGAAGATAAAATGATAGAAAACAGACTGAAAGGAGGCCAAAAAAATATCTGCATAGCAAACTGAAAAAAGGCAAGAAAACTGAAGACAAACACAGATAGAAGACACACAGAAAAAGATCGGAAGAAGGCAGAAGAAAGGCTTTAAAAGCTTAAAGAAGCCGGCTCAAAAAGGCAGTAGAATGGCAAAGGATACAGAAAAAGATTGGAAGAAGGCAGAATACAAACGAAAAAGTTAGAGAAAAGGCTGAGAAATAACAGAGACACACAGAAAGGAGACTGAAAAAAGACAAAAAAACAAAATTAAGACCGAAGAATGACAGGCGAAAGACACAAAAAGACTAACAGAGGCATAAAGAACATAAAAAAAAACAAAAAGAAGACAGAAAAGACAACAGAATCATGATAAACAAATGAAAATAGAATAATAAAAGGCGCAAAAAATACAAAAAAGAGAAAAATAGAGAGAAGAGGCAGAAAAAGACAAAAATTAGAGAAAAAAGGAAGAAAAAACAGAAGAAGCAGAAGATAGAAGAATAGTAGTAGAATAACAAAAATAAGTAGACAATAGACACGTAAAGGGCAGAAAAAAGGCTGAAGAAAGGCAGAAGAAAATTAGAAGAATGAAAGAAAACAGATAGAAAGAAACTGCCAAAAAAGACAAAAAGTTAAAGAAAAAACAGAAAAAAAGACAGAAAGAGAACAAGATAGAAGGTAGATAGAAAAAGAAGAAAGTAGCAACAAAACAAAAAATATAAGGAATAAGACAAATCAAAGAGAAGAAAAATACTGAAAGAAGACAGAAGAAAAACAATAGAATGACAGAAGATCGACAGAGAAATATAGAAAGACGGCAAAATGGAACAATATTGGACAAAGATAGAGAACAGTTAGAAAAGGGACTAAAAGAAGTCACCTAGCCAAAAAGACAGTAGCATGGCAAAAAGCAGGCAAAAGACTGAGAAGAAGCAAAAAACTGGCAAAATGGGAGAGAATAGACATCTGAAACAAGGCAGAAGAAATACAGCAGAATGATAAGCAGAAATTACTAGTAGAAAGCAGAAAAGACAAAAACTAGAAAAATGCAGGGAAGACCGGAAAACGACTGAAATAAGAGAGGAAGACTAAAAGGCAGAAAATAGAAGAATAAAAGTGGCAATAGAAAATAGAAATGGCAAGATGAAGACAGAAAAAGTCTGGTAGAAGGCAGAAAAGAGGCAAAAAGCAGAAAGAAGCCAGCAGATACATAGAAAAATGAAAAAGTCAAAATGATAAAGAAAAAAAGACTGGAAGAAGGTAGAAACAAGAGAAGAAAGCCAAAAAAAAAACAAAGAGAAGACCGGAAAAATACTGTAAGAAGACAGAAGAAAGATAGGAAGACAGCAAGAGAGAAGGAAGACACAAAAAGGCCAGAAAACAGAAAACAATGAAAGAGGATAGAGAAATAAAAAAAAAGAAAAGATTAAGACAAAACTCAAAAAGACAGTGAGAAGGCAGAAACAAAAAATGTGTACATGAATAAACATAGAGGGCGCTGCAATTCACGAGTCGCTCCTGATTCAAAACTACCGATTTTGTTTCATTTTATCACGCCACGGTTCTAACACTGCGATAAAGATCAAGATGAAGATAGGAAATTTTATTGTTGTTGTTATTCCATTATTGGAATAAAACGTTCGTGTCATTGATTCGTATGGAAAGTGCAATTCAAATGTAAAATATTCAAATTTTTTCCATCTAATATTCCATATTCGATTTCTGGAAAACATAATTTCTCGGAAATGCCCATTGAATTGTATTGAAATGGTAAACTTTTATTCCAATAAAATCCATCCAAATAACTATGTTTATGGATGATAGATGGATATGTTGAAATATGTCTAATGTCCTTGTCTAATGCTCTATCTATGAAATTAATTAGAAGAAGAAGGCGATAATATAGTGGTATTATTATAGATTCGATTCTTGTTGTTATTATTATTTTTAAATCACTTTCTCAATTATAATAATTACAATTAATTAAAACCGTATAAATTTAACTTCTGTAAAATGTGAGGATTGATCATCAAAAGAACTTAAAATACTTTTCAAGTCTTCACAAATTATCAAGTTAAACTTCCTAACGAAATTTGAATTTTCCAACTTTACATAACAAATAAACTTTATCATACTTATAAACGTACCCATACATCCAGAAATTAATCCAATTTTATCATTATGATTGTTTGTTTCTACAACAAGAGACTAGCAGTTGGATTAATTAACGATAGAATTAATTAAAAGTGACTAAAAATAATTATAGTTGAGCAACAGAGAATAAATTACCACTTAATATTGAATAGTTGGCTATGACTTTGTAACGTAATGTCGTAGATTGGTTCATACTCTGTTAAATTTGACATTTGACAAAGTTACGACATTATGTAAGAACATCATAGCCAACTATGCTAACTATACTAAAATAACGTGATTTCATTCATAATTGATTTAGAATTGATTTGTCGATTAGAAAATTACAGAATTGGGCATAATTTTTTGATTATTTGATGAATTTTAATAATAATCCATTAAATTCCTACAAATTGATTTAAAGGTGCCATCTAGTAGAGAATACCTAGAAGCTTACACTTATACATTTCTGTAAAT
>JACDRP010001105.1:0-13637 GCA_013841185.1 Hycleus phaleratus | reverse complement strand
AATGTGGAAAAGTGGCGGACAAGACGGCGATCAATCTTTATCGTTCAACGGTTCTTGCCGCTGAATTGGAACAGAGTGCACTGCCATAAATTCGATTAAATTTCCCAAATTTTCATCGCTTTCCACCCGGCAATTAGTAGCTTGGCTATTGCAAAGACGTTTTATCCCCCAAATACGTTTAGGGAATACACAATTTTAATCTGATCGCATTACCACTTTTAAGACTTATTGTTTCAGGCAGTTTTACCCAGTTTTTATCGGTCTTTTTACTTTGATACTCGTTGACGAAATTCGAAATTCTTCGCCTAAGACAGATCAATCGACTTAGTAGCATTTCAGCTATAGAACGATAGAAATTGTGCATTAATTCTACACTTGAATGTTCAATAGATCCTTCCGCTTTGTGTGTAAGCCTTTTTCTTGCTACTCGAGGGTAATTATTTTGCAAATTTTAAATCAATTCTTTATAGACATTATTTTACTAAGCCATCCTGAAGGCTTCAGGACTCTACAAATATGTGTCAAGTGATCGTTTGGCAATCTAGCTGTAAATCCTTTAACGTCTCAAGCACGTCTATTCTACACACATGATTGCCGTCCATCGATTATTAGAATTGTTCTACTTCCAATATTGTAACAATGCCAGAAATTCAAAATTTATTGATAAAATTTCCGAAAACCGGTCTCATTTTCAAATCTGACAGTAGATTAGTTTGCTGCGATAAAAAGAGTCTTTGTCGAAATTCCAACTACAATCAAGTCTATATTTATTGGAAATTAGTTAATTGAAATTCAAGGTAAGTTGTTTGTTTGTTCGTTCGTTCTATTACTATTTAATTAACGTGTAATTAATAAGGTAGAAACAGTTAATAATAATGATTCTCAAACAATAACAGTTTCATACATTAGCAGCAGTTAACGTTCAGTTTCACCACTTTTATTAAATTCTACTGTTTATTAATAAACTTGCAAATAGCTTAATCGAATTATTCTAATGGTTAAACACAAGTGTATAACATACACTTATAACTGAAGCGATATTGCGCCAATTAATTATATCAATATTGAAAGAGACTCATTAAAATCATCTAAAACAGTATGTCGAATATAAATCGAATTAAAAGCTAGATTTTCAATGGGGAATTTTATTTTAAATAACAAAAATGGTCAAGCGCTTTGTCATCTTGCTCATACAATTTTTTCATCCCCGGTTGATGCTTTATAGGAAAATTGCCAAAGCATTCAAGTATGAATATATCGCCGGAATTCTTTTCTTATAGACGAATTCTTGGTTAAAATTGACATACCGTGTTCATAACGATCGAATTTATATTTCCAAACGATATTTCCTTATTATTTTTGGTAGAATCAATAGAATTTCGGGTGTTCTACCGACAGGAAAACGTCGGTCATTTATTGCTAATTTGTATGTAAATTTGGGGTGCCATAATTCTAAATCCCGGAAATCTAGCCTGTTATTGATGTTACTGTGGATAATTAATAGGGAATTTCAAAAAGAAGGACAATTGTTTGGAAAGATTGAAAAACCACCAGATTTACTCGGAGAGTTTCCCAATGGAGAACATAATTTTGACAAATGTTTACCGACGAGTAGCCGGCTCTATATGAGTAATTATTGTTGATGAATCAACAGTTTTCCTTCTACATAACGATGAAATAAATCTATGGCGAAGGATAATGAACTGGGATGAGAAGAAAATTAAAAATAACAAACAAATTTAAGAATTCATTTATCATCTTTTCAAGTAATTTTTCATTGTTTAAGAATAAAGGCTTAGGAAGAGAGAAAAGCTGGCACAATTGCTAAATTTATCGATATACCACCATAATTACTTACAGATTCCGGTGTTTTTCGATTTGGAAATCGTCCGATTGTCGGATTTATGTAAATAACGTTGTCATTGAAACTGACAAGCTCGATTTCCTTCAATTTGTACAAAATTAAACGATCAAACCGGTAAAGGCTAAATTCCGTCGAATTGAGGTAAAAATTTTGAATTACACAACAATGCTCCGCGAGCGAATCAATGGGGTTTAAATAATAAGCTTGTGGGTGCGTATAATCGGTGCAGTGGTGCGAAAGATTTGTTTGTTAGATTATACGATAATTAGGCCAATAGTTTCGTGAAATTCCTCCAAAAATGGACGGAATTATTCTAATTAAGTAATCGGGAAAGTAAACGTAGGAATATTGCAGTAAAAAAGACGTTGAAAAGCGCTGAATGTTGTAAAGTTTGAAAATAAAAAGAATCCTTAATGGTAATTAAGGTAGCCGGTTTTAGAGTTTGCTCCAATATTTACTCGAGTTAATTTTTCTATTCGAATAAAATATTACAATTAACTGTAGAAATTGATACGATTCTACTAGATGAAATTGCTTTAATTTTATGTGTAATAATAGGAAAAATAGGAAACATAAGTTTGCAAGTCTCGTCTGTTCTGAATGTTTGCGTATCTGGCAAAGGAATTGCGCACAGTGTTAGGCCATGGACGAACACAACGACGTCGTCGTCGTCATCATCATTGGCGCCGCGACGCCACTATGCACACATACACACCGATATTACAGCCCTACGTTGCCGTAGCGACCGAGAACGATCGATTTCCCAAATACACTCCAGTTCTTGTCAGAGTTGAAACATGCAGCCATTTGCGACGCACATCACCACGACGCCTTTAAATTATCGTTACTTTTAATAATTTGTAATTTTTATTTCGAATACAGGAACAGATCGAATGGGGCAACAATGTACAGTTGATGAGGCCACCGAGCTAATGAGATTGCCATCGATTGACGATTTGAAAGCCATCGTTAATGATTATAATGAAGTCAATTATGAGTACAATTTCGAAGATGAAACTATCTGCAATGATACAGATCAAATTCATCGGGAGATCGCTGAAATTTACAGTTATAACGAAAATATCGAGCATGAGGCGAATTATGTCGCCTTCGAAAAGTTCCTCGACAACTACCAATATTGTAGCAACTGGAAATTGTTGAGGGATAACGAAAAAATCGATGTTATTCTCAAATTGAATGAACGGCTAGAAATCAACGATAATCACTTAAGAATGAAACTCTACCGTTGTATCTTGTATATGGTTCAAGGTTGTTGGAATTACACCCAATCAATTGACGAAATCAGCAACGTTCAAAGATCCAATGCGATTCTATTTTATCGATACGGCACTTTTGAGATTTTAATAAAATTGTTGTATTTGGAGAAGAACTTGATTAAAGTGTCCAAAACAGGGGAGAATTTGAAAACAACCGCACGTTTACGGGTAATCTTCTCAATTCTTTGTACAATCATCGAACACGTACGTACTGACAACAAATTAATTGATCGTCTAAAATACGATTTATTAAACCCGGAAAATGACGAATTTCTAATTGTAACACTCTTCAGAATGCTCGTGGATTTCGTTAACGATAGAAAACACTACAACCATTATCCGATTAAAAAAATCCTAATATTATTATGGAAATTGATCCTGGTTGTGTTGGGTGGTTTAGACCAGGCGAAAGAATTTAAATGTGAACAGCGTCGAAAACACAATTTAACCGACGATCACGATAGATTTGTTGATGATAGAGAACAAAAAGGCCGATTACGGCCGAAATTAAACCGACAAAACTATGTGGAAATATTGAATCGAATCCGTTTGAAATATTTGGGTTTTAGTATCGAGAACGATTCAACAACATTGGCCGGTTTGCCCGATTGTATCGTTGAAAGTATTGAAATTCTACAGAAACACCTCTACACACCATTGAGCGAAAAACACGAAGAACAAGACAGTTTCTACGAGAAACATTACAATAAACACGAAGATTACGATTTGAATCCGATTGAATTATTGTATCAGGCGATATTACCGAAATTGGTGATATATATCGGCGCTTTGAGGCGAATTTTTGTTAAATTGTTGTTGAATAATGAGAACAACGCCAATTTAAGACAGATGATTGCGGAAATATTACCGGTCCATATGGGGACTAGTGAGGTGGAATTATTGATCCAAACGATAGATATCCGTCGACATAAAGAGATTGTATTCAAAGCAATTTCAGCGATACTGTTGTTGTTTTTGAAGCATTTCAAAAACAATCATTCTTATCAATTCGAATATTTGTGCGCGTTATTGGTACGCGAGGGATTCTTTAATGCCATCCTGAAATTCCATCGGGAGAGTCTAATCAATTATGTTGATACACCGAACGAGATCGATGCGTTAGAATTTCCAATCTATATTATTAATCGTTTCGAATACTCCACTGTTGTATCGTTAGATGGCCGTTATATCGGCCGAAAGTTGTTCAATAGTATCAATTTTTTACGAATATTAAACAAACTTGTTAAACGCAAACCGCAACGTATTGGATTATTAATCCGTTGCAATATTTATGATTGTTTAAAGGACAATATCGGGATTCGAAATCGAATATTGCAGTATTATTCGATGAAATTAATGAAATTACAATTGCCATATTTGAGGAAAACGTGGATCAATGCGAATTTGAATATAATCAATGCGATTTTCCATCAAGTCCGCTATCATCTGTTGGATGATTTCCTGCGACGATCCACCGATATGATGGCAGGTTTAGATGATTGTTTCGAGAATAATTTACAGCTACGCGTTGATAATTTCCATAAGAGACGATACAATTTTAGCACTATTGTTATCGAAAACAACAACAAAATGGACGATGACGACGACTACCAACCTGTTGATAATTGTTTGCTGAGTATTTTAGGAAAACAGATGGAATTGTGTCCGATTTTCAAACGAAATTACCAAATTTGGTTGGAATACAAGGTGTACAATCAAGATCCCGATCGTTTTGTTCATTAATGCTTTACTCTAATATTTTATAATAAATTTTTACTTCTTTGCTATACGATTTGTTTGATTCCATCCTAGATTGTAGTTGAAACTCAAGATTGTAGGCCGCAAACTCGGTTCGCTGGCAGGGCCTTATCTGGAACAAAAATTTAAAAAATTCGGTAAATTATTTATAAATATTCCATATTCGATTGAAACTGTCCAATTGCAAGCCGTATCCAAACAATTTAGCCATTTTCCTCGTATTAATTCTCCAATAAATTCATTAATTTCGAATGAAAACCGGCTAGCGTTGATTTTATTCAAATTAGAACGCTGAAAAGATTAATTCTAAGCGAAAATCGTATTCAATTGATAGAAAATTTAAATAAATTTCTCAATATTGTATCGTTATGTAATTATATTTGCTGTAGAGATTGTATTTCAAAGACTGTCTCGATAAATATTTGCATTTTTCCACATAACCTATCGAAAATTAAACAATAATCCTATTTGAAAATCAATACAATCAAGGCATTTCGCTATAGAGCGATAGTAGCATTTTATTACGGTAAATTTACATCAATAAATCTGGAATCAATGCAAAATAAGACGGTTAAAGGGCTGAAATGATTCCAAAACGAATCTATAAAGAGTCGAGTGCTCAACCGGACAAATCATCACAATCACAATAAATGAAATTCAATACCGAATACGTAGAAAGCTTGCCAACATTGACAATATTCAGTGATTGTAATACAAGCAGGAAGTTGAAGGGGTTCTGGAAAACTACGAAATTGTATGATTTAAATATTTCAGACTGGTAATTGATACTCTATTGGATTGAACGGTAAGCGAAAAAGTTAGGTAAACTTTAATTGAAGTGTTTATTAAATCAACAGAGAGGGAAATAATTGAATGAATAAAATAGAGATAAACAATGTATAAGGGATACAATGCCGCAAAATCGAGGATCCAACCGACATCATACTGTGTATTATCGATTCTGACAAACTTCCAAATATGGTGGATGCGCCGGGAGTTGGAATTTTTATAACTAATATTTAAATCAACAAAACTCATAATTTATAAGATTCGTTAATTATAAACAATTAATAGGCTTAATTAGTTGCACTTTCAAACTAGTTGCCTTGACTTGATTAATTATCGACAACTCGATAAACTTGCAAAGGGTCTTTAAATTGAGTTTCAGGTAGTTGTGATTACCGTAACAAAGTTAGTTGTTTGTACATAAATTGAATCAAAAATACTCACCAATTTGTTTCGGATAAGGTAAATTAAGATTGTTCATAATCTCAACGAATTCTTTTGAACTTTTTGTTAGTCTAGGATTGTGTTTCTTCTCTTCCGCTACTGTAGTTACCATCATTCCTTTATAATCATGAGCTGGATACAATTTCGTTGCATCCGGCAATGTGAAGATTTTCTCGTGTACACTCCGATATAAAACAGCTGGATCACCCTCTTGGAAATCGGTACGTCCACAGCCTCTTATCAGTAATGTGTCACCGGTGAAGGCGACACCCTGCGAAGACATTAGAGCATTATTTTCTTTTAAATTTAACGAAAATCAGCCATCAATTCCGGTTCAACGAACCTTCTCTCATATTATAATCAATCAATAAATATAAGCTAGTTGTTCGCGATATTCCTCCGGTTTTATCAAAGAAAACCGTTATATTGTAACGAAATAATTACACATTACACAATTAATCAATATGTTGTTATAATGAACGATGTTAATTGAACCCTTTACATCAGGGATGCTACACATGAGTGTATGAAACCATAACTCTAAAAGCGGCTTTGCTGTTCTCCAATGTACGTTTGAATAATTGATGCCCAATTAGATCAACAACGTTGAAAAAAGCCGGCAGAAAACCCGTTTTCAAATCGGCGATTTTCATTGATCATTGGGAAATGTTAAAGAGCAGAAATAGTCCCTGGTTATCACATCAGGCAATGATACCAACTGTATATAATCCTCATTGTAGCCGGATTACAGTATGCCTTTCTCTAGAGGGAAATTTTCAAAGTTTCTATTGGTAGTTGGTTGGAATTGAATCACCACTAACCTTTAGAAAATGTTTACAACCCCCTCACAAACTACTCCCTAGCCATACGGTTTTCTATAAATACACATGCAAGTGAATTTAGCCGACCCGGACTATTGTACATGTCATTTGGAGTGAAATCCGGAAAACGGAAAAGTATTCCCATTGTATCGGTCCGAACAACGCAACTTTTGCATGGTTGAATTGTTTGTAGAGAGAAGAGTGGATGGTACATTGATTGACAATATCGTCTATACGGTTTGATATGTTTCACAATCTTAATTGTAACAATTCCCACATTGAGACGTGTTTATTTTTATGTATAAACACAATAAAGTTGGATTTCTTTTGACAAGAGTTTTATGTTAAATTTGACGTAAACTCCCATCTATTCCCGCAGGAGAGATAACACGACAAAAACCCCAACATATATGGATATGTTTTTATTTTTGTACAAATCCAAGTTGAAAACGTTTCATACACACTTTTCACAAAAATCAGGTCAAGTATTTGAGGATCTTCTTTGTTTATTCTTTGTTTTTAAACCACAACTTTGTTGTATCTAAAACCACACCAACTTTATACAGCACACTGCACTCACATGTGTATTGTTAAGTGGATGTATTGGACAACTTCTAAATCTACCTGGTGGATTTACTTTGTCCCCGATTCCTTTTGTTCAACAATACAATAATCGGGGATATTCGAATCGATTTCAATAATTTTATTCCAAATATTGGACGCCATGAATTTCCAGAATTAACACGTTTTATAATTTGTACGAATTTCTTCCACTACCGTCGGCTATTTAAACTTCTAAAGAATCTAAAACGTAATTAAATTTTTTCATTAAATTCCGGGTCGTTTCTTCGATCAAATCCGGTTGAACTTTCCATAGTTTATAAAACCGCTCGATAAGCCCCAAGTATCCAGTATTGTATTATAAAATATGTAAAATGGAAGAAAATGGAAACTTCTAACGGATAAATCCGCAAGTTTTACGATAATTTCAATAAAAGCAAAAGGATTGTGAAAGTGAAGAAACAGCCAGTCTCACGCCTGCATCATTCACTCTATTTCGATGTTTTATTAAATTTTCCGACAGCACATCTTGAGTTATAAACGGAATGTCGACATTACTACGTGTTCTAACTTTTCTCTAACTCTCTACATACGTAGAAACACTCAGACTAGAAATATGAAAATCATAAAACGACCAAATTACTAACGACTACCAACATTTGAGATAACATTAATACTCGAAAAGTAATTTTTGATCTACCAACAACATATATTTGTAGTTGATAGTTGGATTTCGGTTAATTAATCACTGATAAGGTGATAACAGCACGTTGATAGATGTAGCTTAAAGTTTAGACAGTGATTATCTTCACAGTCGAGCTAGGCCAATTTAGCCTGCCAACTACAGTTAAACGATAATCGTACAACACACGTGTGTAAATCTGCTTTTTGAGATAAATTTCAACGATTTTATTCTTCTATTCGTCGTCTAAATGTTACCCGTTCGGTCTTTATTTCTAGAGACAAATACATAATCTAGACGTAATTTAGTTGTTCCAACTATGGAAATTTCTAGGATTTACAATAATTTATCCCATTATAGAAATAGAGAATCGAGTCAATTTGTAGAGAACATTGTCGAGAATACTCTAAGATCTGGGTTGATATACCCACTCTTGTTATTGCTTAATTAAATTTCGATTATTTGATGAGTAGATATAAAGTAGGGCATGAATTGGGATCATGAACAGAATATTAAAAGATATTAAATTCTTCAAAAATTATAAATAAAGGTTCTTTATAGGCAAATAAAGGATGACCTTTTGTTAGCGATCCATTTATAACAATGTTAGTTAAACACAAATGTCAGGTCAGATCATATAAAATCATGAAAGTGGATCTAATTTCAAACCGGGACATCTCGGAAGATTAACGACAATCAAACTGTAGCTTTGACAAAATTAATGGAAATGTCCACTCATCGATCGTTTGCTCTATTCATACACAAATCTTTGGTAAACTGTTAAAATTGAATTATTCCATGGAGAAACAGTAAATTATAAAATCAATCATACCGATTCTTGGCGATTGAAACTTTATAAACATGTCTAGCATTAGAAAATTGTATAGATTTCAACGAATAACAGCCGAAAAATTGATTACATTCTAGATTGTGTGTGTTTTTTATCTAATCGACCAATTCAAACTTTCCACTCACGTATACAATTGTAACGAATACAAAGAAATTCAATCGAAACAACTCGAAGAATTGGAAATATTTTTACAATTTGACGGTTTATTATTACCTGTTCTGCACAGTAGAACGAACAACAACCATTAGTATGTCCAGGTGTCGATAATACTTTGAGTTTATGTTTACCAAACGGTATAAAATCGCCATCATCCACGAAGATATCAGCCTGGGCCCCACTTAATCTCGAAATGATACTTTTACAGCCCGACAGATGTTTTAAATGGCCACTACCGGTAATATGATCGGCATGCATGTGGGTGTTTACTGCAAATTTTGGTTATTATCAGTTTAAAAGCGAAATTTCCAACGAATCCACTCACCAACGTAGATTAGTTTTAAATTTAATTCATGGACGATTTGAAAATCGCGCTTTACATGCTCGATCACCGGGTCGATAAGTATGCACTCTGTACTGTCAACGTCACCTAACAAATACGTGTAGGTGGAACTTGCACTATCAAATAACTAGAAAATTGCGCAAATTATTGGCTTTATTCGAATTTCCAATCGAAACTATACCTGGCGAAATATAAAATCCTTCGTAAATGGTATTGTAGGGACCACAGAATTCATCATCGTATTGGTCATGTTTATCGTTCGTACTTGTTGAATATTGATTGTTGATTTACAATTTGTTAAAAATCTAGCTAGAATTTTAGAATATTGTGCCATTTTATTGGAAATTGTCACGAATTTCACAAATTAATAAAGAAAATATTGGTTGATTTTGTTGGAACCTAGCGCCACCTTGTGAGGCAACCGGATAACTGGTAGCTAACAAGGAGTGCAACGAATTTTGTGCAATATCGATAAAAATAAAATTATTTACCTAAATATTTACACAATACAAGCGATTAAACAACGAGATTGACAGGATGTCTCCCTCTAATCGAATGTGCGAAGTATGAGAACCTTGGACGGAAATATTTGGGTACTTAATCATGTTTTATTTGTTAAAAAAATTAATTATATATAATTCTTATGGTTGTAACAAAACATAAATTATCGTTTTTACAGGTAGCAATTTTCTGGAATAATCAACAAAGTTATTTTTACCAAATAATCTACAATATGAATCAATACACAAGGTAATTACTGATGATTATGCAACCAGTTATACGCCATTTTCAAAATGTTCATTTTTTTCGAAAGTGAAGTTCAAAGGCTAACAAGGCTATTATCTCTCGTTTCCAGTCTCTCGGGTGTTTCGTTTTTTATCAGTGTTCGTGGTTATAACCGAAATCAACGGCCTTTCCGTTTTCTACATTCGTGGGAAATTTTAAATATGCATGTAAACAGTACGGCTCTGGATTGATTAGTCATTTTTTTCGTTTATTCAAACAATAATGTGCCTAAATTTGTACGAAAATCTCCGGTATACTAGCCCAGATATAACGCGCCTATATTAAAATTTAATTAGCTCGTTCGTGAGAAGAAAATGGAAATTTTATTAACACTTTTATTATTCAGTTAAATTTCTAAAATGACCACTCAGGTCTAAAATAACACATTCAACTTTTATTAGGCGTTTATTTCGACAAAGTTTGCTTTTATTATAGCAATTTTTAAAGGTAGCAACGGATTTACAGTCGAAATAAAGAAGTCAATAAAATTATAAATAATTGTGAGTGTAGAAGCTTTCTTTTCGGATAGAAAACAAAGTTTCTAGCTATTTACTGGAAAATAATAAAAGTCGATAATACACAATCTTTGAACTCACAAATATCATCAAGTTTACCACCGATAACAAATCACAGGACACGTAAACGATGTAATTTCTAAAAGACACCAATTTTTACTGGCGTCTTTGTAATACTACCACCTAAATCTACAAGGCACGTAGTATTTTTATTTGTCGACAACCACCTTGAACGGATAGGGTAGCCGTTTAAATTAGCCCAATATAAACGGGCCACGTGTCTCTTTTTACAATTGATTTTTCTAAATTTAAACCAACATCAATGTATTGGTTTAAAATTAGATTTGTTTCTGACATTGCTTGTCAAAATCGAGCGAAATTCAAAATTTTCTAGTGAATGTGCCGTTTTTATCCGTTTCGATTTCAATAATTAAATCGCAGTCGTACAATGACAACAAGATTAGACGCCGAAGATGTGTTGAAATGCCCCCAGTAGAAAATCTTTGTACACGAATAAATCGAAGGTAAAATCTACTGTAGAATTAACGAATTGTGGTCGATTGTTGGCCTATTTCACGGTGCATCATTGTACGGTTTGTGGGCGAAATCATTCAATATTAGCCCGAAATCGTTACGGTAATGTAAATTTGAAAGTGATATTGTTTATGTACACATTACAATGTTGATTGAAATTATTGCGAAATACATCCAGATTATTTTTAGAAAGCAATTACTTAGTGAATTACAATAAAATACCGCAAATTAGGGGTATTTACGGGAAAATCAACCAAATTAATGGTAATTTACAACTATTGTTGGTTGTTTTATTGCAGATTAAACCGGCGCATCCGCCAAAAATGAACCGAAATTTTCCACAAATTAAGTTATTCATTAACGCTAATAGTTGATGAATTCAACAAGTTTCTCGTAATTTAATGTGTTTGTAGACAATAATGCGCCGTATAAACCAACCTTGACTAGTTTCCATAAGTCAAGTTTATAATGACCATGACAACTTCAATTTTTATCGGCAACTTTACAATTCTTTCTAAAAAACAACAACACAAAAGAAATACAGAACGATTGTCAAATATTAAAATCCTGATAAGATTCCGTCTTGATAATAAAAACGTGTCAGTTTTGTATTTCCCACGTGTATAATTCGGTTGTTACTCTTGAAAGTGTACACGGAGCAACAACAAAAACAGGGTTCAAATATCGATCGTCGGTCGTCCGTTCCTTTTCGGTTGATTTTTCATTTTCGCCGAAAACCAAAATAGACAAACAAATTGGCCAGACGAAAAAATACTGGACGGACAATCAAAAAACGATCAACAAGAGGGAAATGTGGCCTCGCTTTATACGGTTGAACTTGTCTTTCCAAATAGGGAGAAACAACCGTTTGTTGAATGCATTTGCGTTTTAAAAACAGGAAATTTCTAGGCATTAAGAATAGACGATTATTTTCGTGTTTTATTGCGTTTAATTATTAGATTTACAATTTTAAGTACTAAAACTCGCGTAATTTTCCATTGTTTGTTTATATTTTTGCGTTGTAATCGCTAACAATTTCGTGACGTTTATGATAAATGTGGGTGGATTATAAGACGGTAATTTAGAAGTTTCTAATTGATTCTTCAATAAATTGTGTCGATTTTGCCGCATCACTCCACCGAATGACGACATTAATTTATCGACGAAAAAACGTCTCTTATTAAACTTTAAAATTGAATTTTAAAATTCCTTGTTATCTCCGATGTTTGAAAAATTATTGATAATTGTTAACGACAGAAAAATAATAAATTTCGGAGAATTGCGTAGAAAAAGATAAGGCTCAATAGACACAAATAGGGGGTATTTAAATATTTCGAATTTATTTTGAAAAAATAACGAGCATCCTGTTCGAATTGGAAATAATAGTTCCATTCTAATTAATTTGCTATAAGTTTGACCTTTACGTTTTGGAATTAATAAAAGTAAAATCCCTGTACAGATATTAATTAACAATTCAATTACGATATTTCAAATATTGTCGGTTTTATTAAGATCACTTTCACGCCTTTAGTGAATGGAAAATATCCCGAATTTCTAAAGATTACGACATACAAGATTTAATTTTATGAAGATCAAATGTCGAAGATGCTCATTATGTTTAAAGCTTCTTTTTTATTGTAAATCACACCGAATTTGGCTTGTTATCGGCTGGTATCCGGTATTTTCAATTCGTAATAGAGATAATAAGGTAGCTTTTCTTTTGATTTAAATTAGGTGCGCTACAAGGATTTTCAATTTAAAATATCCTCCTATATAATCCTACAACAAAGGGGTTTAGAGATTTTTAAGGTAATTCCAGTGATTCAGTTTGGATTTAATTGAATCGCATTCCTACACCTACAGTGAAACGGATTCTACCTGCTAGATTGGAGCTTTTCAATATTTCTGCTGATATTAGGCTCAATTCATAAATTTTGAAGTATCCACTTTTTCCTTTTTGTAAAGTTATAAGAAATTCATTTTTTAATATAGCGAAATTTTCGATAAACTAAATAAAAGTTCGTCAATGGAACTTATTTAGGCCCAGTTTAGGTCTTTGGAGGATACCCGGTCGCGGTCCTGAACAAACATTCGCCTTTAAAACAAGAATTTAAACGAATAACGAGTGTATTTTGAAAATTATTTGAACGGTTAAAATTGCCATCCTAATTAAATAGATAGGAATTTTATTCTTCCGCCCCTTTGTACTTGCAACTTCATTAAAACCGAGTCAAATTAGTTTTCCAACAGGTTGAAATGT
>JACDRP010001104.1:0-13656 GCA_013841185.1 Hycleus phaleratus | reverse complement strand
CGAAATTGCCATGTTGGTATTTACTAAATTGATGTTCGATCGTAGATTTAATTGATCGCCAAGAATCGGTAAAATAGAAGCAGTCAGGCCTGGACTGTACAACCAATTAGGAGGCCCATGCCTTTGCCCTTTCAATTTGAATTTCAATAAGTTGATATCTCGCTATTTTTTGGGTATATCGTGAAAATTGAAATTAATTTAAAAAGAGCACTTCAAGGTGGATCTAAGCGGTATTTTGTTTCAGAGAATTCTCACTGAATTCTGAGTCACAAGGCAAAATTTTGAAATAGTTTTTTACAATTTTTTCTCCCCATAATTGTGATAATCTAGGAGCACGATTTTTCTATATTTTCCTCCATAATTTAGATAGTATTACAAATTTACGAATGATTTTTGCACAGTACATTGAAAATAGAAAGCGTTTTTCAAACTTCCAAGAATTTTCCAAATTGAGTTGGCATTTCTCTAAGAAATTGTCAGAAATTGAAGGGTCTATAGTGTCTTTTTGCGGGGCCAAAACGGCCCAATCCCGCACTGGTGGCAGTTATCGAAATTGAACTCTTTATCTTTATATTTTTCTTTATTTCCCATGTACGATTTCAAAGTTTAAAAGACGATTCAATTCGGATAGCTAAAGTTAACAAGTCTTGAAATAATAGAAACTTTGTTATCTACCGACCGAGTTCAGGCTTTTATGTTGTCTTGTGAAATTGATTTTACCGTTGTCGATTTTTATTTGTTATCATTTTCGGTTGTTTTTTTTTTGTGTTCAGTGTAAATCCAATAATTTCGTCAACATTTTGAAAAGTGGCTTATTTTCGGCGTGCTCAAGTGCAGAATCGTGTAGTTGTGTCAAGTCAATGGCTGTTTGAGAAACGACAATGACAACAACAACAAACAAATTCAGTCGTCGCGCAATATTTCACCATTGCTCCGGTGGCAATTACTAGACAGGGAAGTAGTGACTCCTGTTGTAAATAAATTCGCTACAAAGACTATAAATAGATTTATAGCATGACTATAAAAGTGGAAAAAATCGGCGCATTTGTGGCAGCCCGACACAATGCAGCGAAAATGTTAAAGTTCCCACCATTGCCACCGCCAAAATCTAGATTATAAATGATGGAAATATGGTAGAATTATTCGACTTTCAAATTTATGATGGAATGAAAAGTTTTAAAGATAGAGACGAGGTGTTTCTAGCCCGCTATAAATGTGTGCAGAAAGAAATTCCAATAAATTATTTCAATTTCGTTTTAATTGATAAACTTCCACCGATTTCGACCCAATTCCACGAATTGAATTAATGAACGAACAAGAAGATGCGAACGAAGGAGAATGGACGAATAATCAATAAGTTTAGCGATATTTCTATTATATTTCCAATTGTCGATAGATTTGATTTATTCCAGTTAACAGACGAGGGTCTCTCTAATAAAAACCCTCTCATCTCGATCGACACAAATCGAATTTCTTTACGAAAATCCCCCGATTATTTTCGAATTTTCGCTAATTATACCACCATATGAATCCAATTGTGAAGTTTTTATTCAGCCTGCCAGTTCGGGGGTGTCTTTTCACCACATTAAACATTAGAGTGGTGGCAGTGCTTTATTACAACCACCACCACCACCACCACCCCAATCTACACTTCGCTCCATATTCTGTATATACTTCCGTCCATGTTAAACCCTTAAAATCAACCCAGTTTCTCTATGTAGTGATGATTTATTAAATAAACTAACATCACCACACAAACACATAAACATATCCAGTGTACGTGTGTGTATTTTCAGTTATTCTAGTTGGTTTATTATTCAGTCGTCTCAAAGTTATGTAATAGTAGTGCAGTAGACTTGGCAAATAGAAATGATTAGATTAACCACAAATTCAACGGCCATCTTTTATTGATCTATAAATATCAATAATAATGTTAATAATGATGTTGATGATAACGTAAAGTTGTTAGATACGTTGGAAATCTCCCCTTTTTGCTATTTAAACATTGAATAATTGTCGTTAATGGCTCAACCGACACAACTCGATCTTTGAACATGTTTATGAATTAAATATAAGGAAATATACATTAAGACCTTAGTCCTTTCTCTTTCATTCGCACCACCTTTCCCTTTCCATCTCCGTTTTTCTCCACAAAGAGACAAATATAGAGAGAAGAAAGATACAAGTGTTCTTTACTCTATCCACTAAAATGTTGTTCTGTCGTCGTTGTCGTTCTTACTCTTTTAAAGTTTTCTCCCAGTACAAATATTCAGACGAATGCGCAAACATGAATTATTTAAAAGCATCCCCTTGATGATTTTAGCCCCTGTATTCTCCACCACCTTGTCGCTAGCTCGATTTTTTGCCCTTCCACTATCCACTGTTCTACACCCCCTATTTATTTCGATTATATTTCTAGACTTGTTAGCAGTTTTGAATGGGATCATCAAACACTCCATTTAAGACAATTTAAACAGATTATTGTTGCCGGAATCGTTGCGAAATCGTCTACTTTATAGATTTGCGAATGAATTCGAAATCGGAATTATTATTAGCACCTTGGAGAATTTACGAAATTCGTGTCTGTGTTGGGAATTTTTTTGTATCCATACAGCACGATTTGAAACGATGGAAATTAAAAGGAAACGTCAGCTGTTGAAGGTGAAATGTGTTTTCTTTGTTAAGTTTTCTTTATAAATACGGATACAGTTTTTCTAGAATCTTGAAAGAAATATTTCACTTTATAAAAAAGTAATTCGTTTCAACGGTTGTAAATATTTTAGGGGAATCGAATTTAAATACTAATTTCGTACAATACTGGAGCCGGAGGTGGATTTTCCCAAAGCCGAATAGAATACGAAATTTAGTTCAGAATAGGCTAAAACTCCAACAATTTCCCTTTATTTTTTACTGTAAAAAGAGAATTGAAGATTTCAAAAAATATGACAAGTTTAAGAGAGCAAAAGGTTTTCTTGTTTTTCAATTTCCCGGAAAAGTACCAAAGCCGATCGGAAAATCTCTTGGCTATTTGGAAAGTCCCATTATAACGGCTTGAAATGCTCTTTTTAACGAGCCCTAGCTCTCGATTTTAGGGTGAAAAATAAAGGAGTTTCCTCTTTTTTTTAAAGTTCCAATCCAACTGAATATTCTCTATAATTTTTCCGGGGTGAACCTCAATACTTTGGCAGTCACCCTGTTCAACCCTGTCTGCGAATTCGATTGTCGTGTTGAAAATCCAAAAAGCACGCCCTTTCATCCCGCTGTCATCATATTCTATCTTATATAGCTGTCTTGTGTCTGTTCTCTCGTTCGTACCATTAGATAAACACATCGCTTATGAAACTTTCGTGTGTTTCATCAAGAAACCTCCCAGGAGTCTCAACTATTTTATTTAATAAACGTCCGAAAAAGGCTCTCTAGGGGTGGAGGGTGGTAGTCTGCTAAGATGTATCGATCCAACCACCACCCTTAATTCTATTGCAGAATTCCTCCAACACCCCTAACACCCACGACAAGCTTTTATAAATTAACAACAAATATATCGGTTGTTTTCATTAAAACAAAAACTAGAACAAACGAACGAAAAAACCGAATATAAAGCCCTACCGGGGAACGATTCTATCTGGCTCTCAAGTAGTCCATTTCCGGTTTCCGGCGTCTTATTCCATCGTCCGTCCGTCCAGAATTCCTCTCGTAAAAATAGCCACGGAATTGTCGTCGATTTTGCGGCAATTTTGCCAAATTCTCAACTAGACTATTGGCGTTTTAGTTAGTTTTGTGTGTTAATAATAATGGTAGAAACAACAACAAACAAAATTTCAACGTATTTGAAAAGTTTTAAACGAATCCTTTGTCTGGCAACGAACATTTACGGAATTGTAGTGCGCGCATATTTTATTGCTAGTTTTACAACTGTTGCATTAGTTTTGATATTATCTCGACTGTGAAATATACCGTCAAGTATTTATAATTAGATATTCCACGTACATTTGAATACTAATAGGTTTAGATCAAATTAAAAATTATAAACAATTGTAGGAATTATAATGAAGTCCCTACGGTTTCTTTATCAGCGAATTTACAGGGCCGAAGTGGCTTGTTTGAGTCCAACTAGTCGATAATCAATTCGAGAAATATCCTGAGAGAACGTTTCAGCAAACACTGGATTCGGTAAGTCAACGAAAAGCCGGTTTTTTTTTCGGGCAAAGTCGTAATTTTCTCCAATCAACCACAAACATAAAACGATTAAAAATGACCCGAACACCAAGTTATTTGTGGTCGTTGTTCTGCATTGCGATTTTGTTCAAAAGGCGCCTTTTGGCCGACTTCTCGGTATGTTTCTAGATTTGCTTCTATAACTGAAATTTTCCTAAATACGTTCCAAAACTATTTGATGCAGTCTGGAATCCTCTTTCGAACGAGCCCAAAATCTTGAATTTTCAGCAAGAAATGAACGAGAAATCGTTAAAGTTTCCATTCTTTACCGGTCCCTTGACTGAAATTCCAGTTTTTCTCCAATTACGGAGCAAAATTCGCTTGAAAATCTGGATCCAAAACTCAAAAACGCCCCTCAGAAGAGAAGTTAATGATGGAAATATCAAAAAATGGAGATCTATATTCGAAAAGCCCTAAAGCAACTGTTTTCGATGGTTAAATAGTAAAATTCGATAAAAATTGACAGAATATGGAGGCGACGCTTTCTATTGTGCAACGGCAACGAATCGAAACGGTTATTCCTTCAACAACAACAACAAATCCCCATCAATGTCCCTGTGCACTGTTAACGAACTAGTTAACAGTGCTGAATTGTGGCGGCAATTGGGAATTGACTGATTGTAGAGAAACGGCTTTAGTTTAGGGAATACGAAAGCAATCTCGGTTGATAATGTCCTAAAGCTCATCAAGAATTGTGACAGATTCATTTTGATCGTTCTCTACTGCTTCATTTATTCATTTCTTTTTTATCCAACATTTTCTTTTCACCGTTACAAATGTGTATTTACTTTTTCCACACTGGTCACATGCTGTTTGATCGTTTTATTCCCGAATTTATTTCGCACACATACACACACCCACTCCCTAGGGAAATTTATAATGCATGTTACGGTTTTGTCATCTTACACACAGACATATTCTATCTCGTTCTTTTCCACAAGCCCCGATATAAATTCCAATTTTATATCATTATTTATAACAATAAAATTCATTCGTTAGAAGAATGACGAGAAGCAAAGGGAAAAATAGAACAAAATGGGGAAATAAACAAGAAAACTGGCGTCAACTAAACTGGTGGAGATTGAGTGAAAAATTTAATTTCTTGTAATTAAACAGCAATCTTTCCCCTTCATTCTCGGCTCGTTCTTCACGTACATTCTCACAGTTAAAAGAAAAATTTTGTTCGAATGAATTCAGATATTCTAAGATTGTGTAGTTGGATTTATTGAAAAGCACGACGTTGGTAAAGAGCTTTTAAGATCAGTTGTAATTAGTTCTTTCCGTTTACGAAACCAATTTAACTTTCCCATAAGCGCTATACGGGAGACCCCGAGTTTATTCAATTTTCTTTCAGTTTTTTTTCCATCATCTTATCATGATCACCATCAACATGATTTAATTTAATGAATTTTCCTAATTCGCCGTCAATAAAGTCTCAATGGAAATATTGCAAGAATGTAAAATTAGTCGGTTGTGTTTCAAGTGTTGAATGTTCGTGTTCAACAAACGATTCCAATTACAAATAACGACTCGAATATTAGAAAAGTTTTCTTTTGTAAATTCGATCCATATACAATTCTTAGTCACTATTTATTGGAATCCTGGAGAGGAACTGGGAAAGTTGTCCGTTTTTCTTCTTTCGCTCCCTCGTTCTGTATGCATGTGTGGATACACAAATTCAAATAAACGTCCCCACTAACAACAATCGCATTATATTCGAAAACTACTCGAAAATTCCCGAGGGAAACTATCACAACTAATTCGAATATAGCAATAGGGGTTGTTGCAATTTTTAGACAACTAAACGGACAATTAGGCCAGTTTTATGGTATCTACAACAAAAATACAAATTGCGGCTATTTAGGGGTGTTCGCGAGGGGCTGTAGCGGAAACAGATTTTTTTGAATCTATTTTAACGGAAATAGAACAGAAACAGAAACGAATTTGCAATTTGGAGTATAATTGCAACTTTTCGGAGATTTTTCGGAAAATTAACAAACTTGCCGGATAATTTACGAGCATTTTGAAAATTGCTGTATTTTGGCTACTTGCTGCTAGAAAATTGTTGCAAAATCGATAATATTTGCTAAATTGTAGAAGAAAATACGATAATTTAAACCGAACGCATGTACCTAAAAATCAATTAGAATCTCCAAACTTTTCGCGGATTTTCCGGATAACTAACAATGCGATTGGAAAATTCCTTACATCTTTGGATAGTGTTTTCAATTTGCTACATTCTATGTGAAAATTGCTGAAAAATAAGCAATATTGATAAAGTTATTGGGGAAAATATAAGAAGCTATTGGGAAAATACTCAAAAAACAGGCTTTAATTCTCCTTCTGTAACTCTACATTGCATTCGAATTTGCAAAAATCGGATACTCCACCGGATACAGCTTGAAAGGCTCTTTCAAATTCCGTTTAGATCACGAAAATACATTGGAAAATATACGAAATATTTTATTTGTAAAATTGATTATAGAGGTGGTGTAAAAATGGTGGATGCGCCGGGTTTTTACAATTTTTCTAGTTTAGAGTTAGAAATGTACAGTTTGTTGGCCACAATCGTTCTAGATACTTTGTAATCCCCGAATGGATTCTCAAAGGGTGTCTTTCATTTAAATCTTTGATAGTTTTCCACAGAATTGTCCAATTCTCTCAACAATTCACACAATCTCTTTAGATTCTCCTATTTGGTTGGTTTTTCTTCAACTGCTAACAACTCGATTCAGTGGTTTTGTACGTTCTGAACTCGTTCAATAACACTACAAGATTGCTCTTTGTAAAATTCCCAACTATACAGATCAATGTTGGAAATATCTTGTTCTATTCTTGTATATAACTTACATATTGATGCTATTTTGTAATTTTTTTTTCAAAGTTTATTGTTAATATAATTTCATGTGTACATTTCATTATTGTTGCATAGAAAAGGTGGATGCGCCGGGAGAATTTTTTCTATGTGCATAAACTTTATTGTTTGCCTATTGAATAAATAAACAAATGGAAGGAGCATTGTTGACGATACCTTCTCTACATCTTTGAAATACTCGGTGACTTCAAAATGAATTCGTATAGACTTTAAGTAAACAACAAGATGAATACGACAAAAGTTTACCTTTATTGTAATATTGAACAAATGTTGAAATTTGTAACGATTCAATGGTTATAAGCTTGAAATTGAATTCTCGTTGTTGCACGATTTTATTTTTACACATTCAATTATTCACCGAACGTTCTTCCTCATCCAATCGAACGACACCGACAACAACACGGGCGTAGATCCGATGCCGTTTTGGCCTGTTGTCGTGTGCCCTATCGCGATCATTTGTTTACAATGTGTTAGTTACGAGACGGTGCATTCATTGTGTGTATCAGCTGTTTCAACAAGCACCTCTTGTTTCTGTTCATCTTCGCTACAACAATCGTTATTATCCCCATATTACCTACTTTGTTCGCCTTTTCTTTCAACAAGGAAACAACGTTGAAACAACAATCTTAAGCTGGGTTTTTAAACGTTAAGTGCCACTCAAACAACAACACCAACGATGGAACGAATATCACCACCATCAGATAATTGAAACAATATTTCAACGTAATACAATAAGCTGGAGTGTTCTTTTCTTATAATTTCGAATAGATGTGAACGTTTAATATAAACCAAGATCGGATGTTATTATTTCAACATTCTACGAAGATTATAACCGGAATGATAATGCTACAACTACCATTACAACAACAAATGCTGACTAGTCATCATTTCCATTGTCGATAAGGAGGAACGAACGGAAATGTCCGGATTCAACCCGCGTTCAACTTGTTAATGTTGAATTTTGTAATCGGCATAAAACCGGATGGGGTCGACAATATTTCTCCGCAAATAAAATTCCAACTATCCACAAATATTATCAACAATTGTACGATCAATTTAATATTCGGAAGTTTTCCGGACGGTTTCCGTTCCTTCAACTCGAGCTAGTCGTTCTTTTGTGTAAAGAAATTTTATTACCGACAAATAAACGGGTAAATTGTAATGAGTGTGAAGTTTTAATGGAAAATATCCGGCGAAAATGAAACGACAGAAAAATGATGATGATGATGATTACTTTTATTTAACAGTGGAGATTTTGATGAAAATCCACCATCCTCTATCTCTCTTCCATTCCATTATTTATGTTTTTTAATTTTCTTCTTTTCAATGTACATTCTCCATTTAACTTATTATTATACTAGATGTCGATTATGAGATTTACTCAATTTTAAAAATTGAAATTCTCGCCTCTTTTCTTGCGTTATTGTTATTGCCATCAAAGGAATCGGCAATTATTACAGCAATAAATTTCCGTATAAGCAAATTTCAATTGAATAATTGAATTTTACACAGTTAAACAATAATAATCGTCAGAATTTTGTTGTAGACCAGCGTTATTATAACTGTACAATTTGAATTAAACTAGAATTGCTTAGTTTTACATTGTTGGAAAACTTTATATTAAACACACTTGCAGAACTTCACTTTTCGCTATTTAATTAACTTGCCAACTGTATAATCCACTTCCTATTACGTGCATCCTTTACTGGGCCACCACCGAAACACCACCACANTACTGGGCCACCACCGAAACACCACCACAACGAATCGTTGGACGAAAAAAAAAACACCAAGAGTCGGAGCCGCCGGATCAATGGCAATTGAATCAGTTCAAGAGATTTTGAATAGAGCCCAGTTTCGGGCTGTCTAATTGGAGAATTTCCGCAAAATTCAGAAACTTGTAGTTGGAATTACGAATATTCGAGAAATGGGAGATGACGATTTTTAATAACCGATATCTCCCTTGTTTGACGATATATAGCGATGAATTAAACAACTCAAAGAGAATTAAAATCTTGGAGCTTGTTTTTCACAATTCTTCATTTTCTTCTATAACTTAGCCAATATTACCGGTTTTTCAATGATTTTCTTCCAGTATGTAGCAAATTTGAAGCATTTTCCAAATCATTTAGAAATTCTTCAGTAAACTGTTTAGTTGTCCGAAAAATTGACGAAAATTTGCTAATTTCACTCCAAGTTCTTTTCTATATCTGTTCCGGCTTCTGTTTCCGTTAAAATCCATGAAAATCTGGTTCTGTTCCAGTTAGAGCGCTTCCGTAACGTCTCTAATTGTGATTCAGAGCCAGTCCATTGAAGTTTGATAGTAATGGAAAATTTCCGACGGGTAGACTTGTAGCAGTAACTACAATAGTTGATGAAATAGTTTTACAATCGATTTTAAACCCAATATGAAACTTTAAATGGTTTTCTACTTCCTCTATTGTTGTAGTTATCATTATTATTGCTGTTATTACTATGATTATCATCGTTGTTATAACTTCTTTGATAATGAATTCGCAATAAAACAAGCATCTGTTGGTGGAAGCAATAAGAACCGTTCAAAATAAACTTTGAAAGTCCGTATAGGTGTTCGCCTTATTGACTTTTAAGATAGATCCCTTTCAGAAACTTTCCGATTTTATTGGTTGACTTAACAAACACACACACATAGACTTGAACGTATATTTGATGAAGCACCCTTGAAACATACAGCTAAATCCGACACTATCACCATTGATTTGAAAAGACTCATATGTGTATGGAAGGAATTTAAAAGCTGTAATTTATTCAGAAATAAACCTCGACTATCCTGATAATACACAGATAAATTCGCAGTTTATATAGACACCTCATATTTTTCAGCTCGACAACATCAAGATCTCTATATTTATATAGCCGCCGTTCAGTTCCTCTCTCTATCTGGCACTATTCGGCTCATTTTTATTCATAAGGGATGAGAGAAGGGATATCAGATAACAGATAAGCCAAACTTGAATGTTTTACAACATAGAGGTGTTATTGTAGTGGTGGTAGTTGGGGTTTTTGATCAAATTTTTTCATCAGTTGTTGTTGTTATTGTGGCGGTGGTTGCTATGAATTAATTATCAATTCACCCCCTGTTGGTATGAAATTCAATGGGATCGAATGAGAGGAAAAAGGAACAAGAATTGAGAAATCTGTTGAATAATTCTCAATCGAAATTTACCCGTTTTTGGTTGTTGTTTGTTATTGTTTTTACAATTGTTTGTTTATTTCGAATCGCTATCAGAATAATCGATAGTCGTTTTACATTTAGCCGTATTTCTAACATAAGGTCATTTATTAAGTAGTGCATGTAATCGTATAATTAAATTTGAATACAGTTTCTCAAGAAATTTGCATAAATTACAACTATTGCATGTCTATGTACTTTACAAAATGTTCGAGTTTAACCGAAATCCCGTCTATTAAAGGTAAAAGTGAGTCAATATGTTGATTAAACTCCGCTATCATGAATAAATTCGCTAGATTATATGCATTTCTACAGTGTCGGAAATACAAATTTCTTTAAAGTATCAAGAAAAATCTGCGCTGGGAAGATTATGAAAAGACGACTTTAATCTTATTTTCATGATAAAAAGGATCTAGACCCAAGTCAACACAACTAAAGCCTGTTTATTTTTGCATGGAACTCTGCAACATATCCAAAAATACATTTGCAATTTCTACATCGATTAATAAATTCGTCCACATTTGAATAAAATCGATTTTAATCAAATTCAATTTTTCTATACACACACACGCCGTGTTCAAACTTTAAAACATTCCTTTACATATTTTAAAGCTTCTCGAAGTGAACGTTTAAAAGCCCAAAAAGTTGCACTACAGAAAAAAGACCGCTCTCTATTATAAATTAATGCAAAAATACAACCCTCGATTCTTTATACGAAACGATAAAATATTAAAAAGCGAATTTACCACATCAGAGACAAACAACCGTGAAACATGAAAAACTACCCAATCTGTTGTTGGCGAAATTTTTTCAACAAATCCACCGAAATTCCGGCAATATTCAATTGAAGCGATAATCTCGATCTCTATCGGGATCGGGCGCAGATGTCGCTGTGTTAACCGGCGCTAATTTCAAATAAAAGATAAACAACCGGACAGGGGGCAATAAAGATCGTTTAAAATATTGTGCAGTTAATCTAGAAAGTCGGGACAGTTGTCGTCGACATTCCTCTTCTTCTATATCTTATCTTACCCTTAATTTGGGGAATTTACGGGAGAACCGGGGAATTTCTCAACCGATCATGGTTGGATAAAATTTAGACTTTCACTTTCACCGTCTATTATTATCATTATTATCATTACAATAATAATAATAATAAAGATAATAAAGAAAATTTAACAATTCGCATCACGTAACTTGCTAACAAGTTCGCCACTATCTCTTTCCGCTCGTTGTTGAAAAGATAGGTGTTGTTATTGTTGTTGGTATCAAGGGAGACATTATTCAGGGGTTGTTTTTTTTTGAAGAGTTTGTTAGTTTTATTATTTTAAACAAACTACCACCAACACTCCGTCTATAAGGGGTAGTTTTCTACAATTAGATGATTGTATTTGATGGTAGAAAAAATATAGAAAGTAATTTCGTTTATATACAGACGTACCCTTCTCAAATACGCTCCTGGCAGACGGAATTAAAAGATAATATTTTCTTTGTTAGTGACATGACGGCAAATAGCAAAACTTTCAAAGTGTACGAAAAATTAGACGATGTCTGAAAGTTCCAGTAGTAGAGCAGTAGTGGTAAATTCAACAAAAACATTCGCAAAAGACGCAATTCTATCTCTCTCGCCCCCGTCAAGAATGCCGAAGATTACGGAATTGTACAAGAAAAAAGATAAAAGCAGAATTAAATTTGTCATAACTTTTACTGGCATTTACACTGTAGAGAGATGAAAATCTCTATCAACTTTTATTGTCGTAGAATACAGAATGACTCTACTGTGACGACGACTGGATTACCCGCAAGGGAGTTGGAAGGGAAATAGTCCAGTGTGATTCTGTCGCATCTTAATCTATACGGCACAAAAAAAAAATAGAGTCGAGTCCGGTAATTTTACACTTGTCCAATTCTCTATTTTGCATCTGTTCGATGGCAATTGGGCTGGAAGAATTGATTGTGAATCGATGAGCCGTTCCGTGATTTTAATTCGTTGAAATGTACACCAACAACAAACAACAAACTGTTCCTAATTCCATGTGTATTGTTCAAGTAAATGTAGAAGAAACAATGATGCAAATTTCCTTCGCCGGAATGGAAATAATGAAGTCGGATTAAATAACAATTTTCATTTCCTGGATAGTATCGTTTCAGTTTTCCTTAATAAAGAATCTCGCTCTTTTATCCTTTCGCTTTTATGCAAACAATTCGGTTCGGAAAGGTCAACTCGATGGATAAATATTGGAAATTCAACTAGAATTCCATCAATAAAAACAACTAATTCTCTACAGGGCATATAGATACAAGCTATAGATTATAGAGACTTGGGAAAAATACAACAAAACGTTTGAATGGAATGAATAGAGCCGACAGCATCCAGTTCATTGCGTCTCTAAAGATATCCGAGATATTTAATCCCAGACTTTAGACTTTAAAATATCCAGAGTCGTACAGTCTATACGTGTGTATATGTCAGTATTGGGGGAAATGAAGCTCGGTTGAAGCCCGGTCTACTCACCCCCTAGCCTTTTACAAGAGTTTAATCGATGAGGGATAGCGGCGATCCTGATCGTTGTATACAGTATTTGTACAGTTGTTATACTGGCTGGTAGCTTAAAGTATTACAAAATCGCTACACGTCCACATACACAAAGTGAATTAGATGTGGATCGTTGTCAGTCGTTTGCATACTTGAAATTTAATCTAGAAACTCCTCGATAGTTTAGATGTTTATCAAAAAACAATATGTCGCTTTGATTGCAGACGATTCGAGAAATATTTTATTAGTTTGTTTCCTGTAAGCCATCGAGAAAAATATAAAATTGGTAATCAACAATGCAATAAAACACAATACAATCCGGATCCTCGAATGACAAATACGATTTAATCCGGAATCTTCAAACGGTAAAATCGCAATATTGTAAAGATATCCGACATATTTCGAAATTTCGATAAAAGTTAAAGGATAGAAAGTGGCCAATTTACCGAACGATTTCTCGTTCATTTTTTAACGAAAATTCAAATTTTTGGGGTTGTTTGAAAAAGCATTTCAAACTGCATAATGGGAATTTTACAGTTTTGGAAAATATTGTGGAAATTTTGAGTTATAGACGCAAATCTAGAAGTTTTCTCCAATTTCTCTCTATAACTCAACTAATTTGCCAACTTTTGCCCTTTTCTTGATTTTTCGGAAAATTATCGAATCGATTGGAAACCTCTTGCACAGTTGGAAAGCTCTTTCAATTTGCTATCGACTAACCCCCATTGAAAACAAATTGATATAAGCTGAATAATAGGGGAAAATTTTCGAGACAACGTCAAATTTCTCATTTTTTACGACTTCTAGTCCTGGCCCTTA